>APFE031164810.1:0-19562 GCA_000404065.3 Pinus taeda | reverse complement strand
CTAAACTCAACTTGTCCTGAGAATGAACCACACTAGTTGGTTACAAACGCGTGGACAAAGTTCTATTTACGGCGAAATTCTTTTTATAAAAAACAAAAAAAAGAAATTGTTTCTATACATTTTATAATTATGTTTATTTAAATTCTGTGATACATAAAAATAAATGCCAATGATTATTTTAAAGAACACCAACAATTTTCTCTACTAATAAATTGACTTCTTTAATATAACTTGATTGGGGATTTGACACCATAAAGAAACAGCATGGCCCATTTTTGGCAAAACATTAAAAAAAATAAAGAAACATAAAACATATAGTTGATGGTACGGACACTCATTCTAATTTTTAGATTAAAAAAATATAAAACTTATTGTTGTTGGTACGGAAAGTTAGTTATTCTTATTAGAAAAACAAGAATAACAGTTTATAATGGATTGTTTTGAAAAACAAGGTTGATGATCTGACAGCAATATTTGGGATGTACACACTGGAAAAACAAAAATTATATAAATTTAATTTATATATAAAAGAGACTGATAATCTAAAAGATAATATTAATATTAAACCTATAATATTATATTAAAAAAGTAAAAATATGGGTAAAACAATATATAGTTGAGTGACGGATTAAATATCAATTCATATTTATATTAATATATTAAATTAATAAAACTTATAATTATATTAATTTTTATAAACTTATAATATTATATTAAAAGTGAAAATATTGATAACAAATATTGTTGAAGTGAAGGATTAAAAATATCTATCCAGTAAGATAATATTAATTAAAAAAACTACTAAATTTTTTGAATTTTAAAATAAACGGTTAAAACAAATCCAATTCTTCATAAAATTATGTTCAAAATTTTATAAAATTAATTTTAATATAGTTATTTATTAGAAATTAGAAATAGTAATAATATTGATTAATCATTAATATGATATTATTTTTAAACAATCTAATTATTTTTCGAACACATGGTTAAGAATTTTCTATTAAAAAGAAAGTTTGTTTTTCAAACCAAACCCCTTATATATTTCATCTAATTTCACTATAATTTTGCTTTATGATGTCCAAAACATGAGTCTATACTTGTGGTATTTTTGTCTACAATTCTAAAAATATGCTTGTTGTATTCTCTGTAAAAGTCTTCTTGATATAAACATAATCTACATAACATCTGAAAAACTAGAACAAGGAAGATAAATCGACAAGTCACTGACATGCCACTCTAGGCTCTTCCTCAGACAAGAGTTCATGAATTAAACATGCTGCTCTGGACCTTGGACTTTCTTCCCCTTTTTCGTTATTGCATCTTCACTGACTTCGGCTTATGCTAATGCAAGCTGAACTCCGATGGCATACATTTCTTCCCTCTCCACCAATTTGTATGGCATGACTACGAGTTCAATCCCAATTTTTGACCTTGTAACGTGTCGATTTTTCTTTGCATCAACTCTGTAACACCTCCTCCTAACCAAGGACCCAACAAGAGTTAGAAGGAGGTAGTAACTATACATATTCAACTCCCGAGGTACAATTATGGGAATGGGGCCTAAATTTTTTTATTGTTCTGTTAGCACTATGTTTGTATATTCACAAAGGGTCCAAATGTTTTGAGAATTAGTTGACAACTTCATTTAGAAAGAGTGAAGGCTTAAGTGCTGGACCATATTAAATTTTTATGTAAAAGGATAGCATAAGGGTTAGGAACATGTCAAAGGGGTTTATTATGTCATGCCTAATGTTTTACCTAGGTTTTGTAGCCAATCAAATGAATATATCAAAAACAAGTGGTGCTATGAAATATTTTCATAGCGCCTACATGAAATATAAAATTAAAAGGTTTCTAACCGCCCTTTGAAGCATTTCAATCACCCAAACCAATTTTTAAGTAATTTATCTCATGTTAAAGCATGATGCAACATTTGGTGGACTTTCCAAGCATTAGATAAGGCTTTAAAGTTAAACCCTAAAAATTGCATTTTTTTGTAAAAAGGCCATTTCCAGCACAGCCAGGAAACTAGTTTACAATAGGCAGAGAAGTTTTTAGCATTTTTTATAGTGTGTGGCAAATTTCATCAACTCCCTTGATGGAAGCACAGTTAGAGTTAGGGACATGCAATTTCTAGTGACAAAAGAAGCAAAGGGAACAAGTTTATCAACTAAAGGAGAGAGGTGATTTAAGAAGAAATTATAACACTCAGTTTTTTCTTGTTTTAGCCACCCTGTTCAAACAAATATTCCAAGAAGGTGATGATGAGTTTTTAAAAACCAAAAACGGTTTTTGTTGGGAACAAGTTTATTTCAGAAAAACTCTTTCTAATTTTACCCAGACATCTTGGTTTGGAAAATACAAAGAAATGTTTAAGGCTTATTTTTCCATATTTTGTAATTCTATTTTTTCTTGTTTTAGTCATTGTTTTCAAATGAAGTTTCTAGAAAGGTGGTGATGAATTTCAAAAAAAAAAATGTTGCTAATGGGATTATTTACAAAAACATCTTTGAGTTTTGCAATAGGTGTCATGGTTTGGAAGATCTGAATGCATATTTGGACCCTATTTTTCAGGAATTCGCGAGATCTATTTTTCTAAAAATAAACTCATAGACAGCTATTGATGAGCCATCTCATCATTTCGACTTGGGGATCATATATAACCATATCCTTGATTATTTCAAATAGTTTACTAAAGTTAGATCAAGAGGTTTACAGATCCATTTCTTTTGGATTTTGAGGATTATTGTAATTAATACTTTCCACAAATTGTGGATCTGAAACCTATGTAGTATTTATATAAATTAAATGTAAAAGGAGGACTGAGGGTTGGTTTTTGATGAAATGATAGCTATTATTTGTGTGTTGAAGGCTTTATTAATCTAAAATTTTCCAAGATCAATAGCTTTTTATCAGTGACACAAAGGTTCATGTGCTGGTATCTCTTAGTCTGTATTTTCTACAGGTTTCATTGTTTCCTTCTTTGTACTATCATTTGAATGCAATGTCTTCTGATATTTGAATGAGAATAAATGTTACAGAATTCATCATTTCTTTTGATGCTTTGTCTCATAGATTCAAATATTTTCACTCCTATCTTCTAAAGCTACTTTAGGATTCATTTTGTATGCCCTATTGTAGTGGGTTGTTTTTCTATTTTCCTCTTTCAACTATAATGATGAAAAATGTCTAGGATGTGTAATCTATCTTGACTTTGTCAATCCTGACCAGACACCAGTATCTTGGTAAGTTTTCATAAACCCTATCTTGTTAGCTCCATTTCCCAATGGACTATCTCCCTCATGCCCAACCAAACCCTACATCAATACAATTCAACTGAAGATCTAGCCACTATGTGAATGTACAGTCAATTGCTAAATTTAGTGATTAGACTGTCAGAGAGAGACCTCTCTGGATTGAGTGGGCTAGCCTTCAATATGTAAGATTGGTTTGAATGGTTACCTTAGGAATTTATCTCCTACAACCAAGAGGACATTTCTAAGTGATAACATATTGACAACCATACAGAGGATACAAAAGTAAATCTTCCCCAAATCTATTTTTACTGATGAGATCTGATTCCTAAGGGAATGCAAGAATTTAGATGCAATTGGCTGTTAATTTTCCCTGGCGAATCCATTGTCAAGGGTCCAGCGCTTGAAGATTTTTTATGGAAACTCTATTTTCAAATGATCCAGAGCTCAAAACATGAATGGTGACTCCACTTTCTGATGAATCCAGAGCATAATTGCAGATCTAGTTGCCTGATTAATCAAGATGACAAAACCCTGCACATATACCAGGTTTTCAAAATCGTATTCCTCGCATAGATTAGAAAACTTATCTTCCAAAGTTGAAGGATCAGGGAAGGGATGGTGCTGGTTTACATTTGGTCAAATTTCATTTCCATATTCATAAGTTAGGAGTTTACTTGCCTAAAGACTGCCTCATGAAGATGTCTATGCCTACCCTAGAAGAAGATGTGAGGTCATGGTATGAGAATTTCCCACCTTCTTGTCTATAATCTTTAAAGGAATTTCATACAGTATTTTTTGAGCATTATAAAGAATTATATCTGTCCTTGTTGTTGGTCAAAAACTATGGTGAGCATGTTAAAATTTTCATTCAACACCTTCAAACTTTGTATGGTGATTAGGAGTTAATGGATGAGGAAAATCAAGATATTATTCTCAACAAGAAACAATAGAGACTAGATGACGTGATAATCAGGACAATTTTCAGCATATTAGAGTTTCTCCCTTGACTAAAAATTAAATAGATCAGCTTCTTGGTGTAGACAATCATGTTTCATCCCCTAAAATTGATGAAGATATGAAGTAGGTTTGTCAAATTTTATGTGACCAAGAGTATGAGGATAGTCAAACAATTGCCTTTTCAAAACAATCATTTTCTGAGTCTTTGTCCCATGATGAAATCACTAAAAATTAGAATTGTGAAAGTGATCATATTGGTGTTTTCTCACATTCGCAAGAGAATCATGTACAATAACTTATTTCTCTTCATTAATATGAAAGTCAAATTGACAATTTTCAAACAAAGTTATTGAAGGTTAATGAGGCAAGATCAGAATTGTTTGATGAGCAAGGGAGTGTTTTTAATGCAAATGATGTGGTTGTCATATTTGAACATGTTCTAGATCGTATAGAGTCTTTTTCTTATGAGAATGTTGAACATTCTACTCCCATGTTTTTTGAGAATGTTGTCAAGAATCAAGGTATAAAGCAAGAACAACCAATAGTTGTAAATGAAATTTGTTCTCCTGTGTTTACTCATCAAAAAGAGGTGAATTTTCATGGTTTCCATGATCCTTTCACTTGTCTATTGTAGTCATCAGTGAAGGTGGAGTTTGTTTTGTTCATAAGCTCAGGTTTTGGATTCAATTTTCATTTTGAGTTTCCATCTTATATCATTTTTTGTTTTCTTGAAGAAAGTGTAAGCAACATTCCAGTGAATGGCCATCTCATTTCATGGCTACATTGGAAATTTATATCACTTGAATGAACAGGGAGGATAACAGTTTAGTGTAGGTAAAAGTTTGAATAAGTTCAATAGTTTCAACAACTTTTTCAACATGTTTCAGATTTCAATCTCAGCAGTATGCAATTGTTTTCCAGTTTTAGTTTTTGATTTTCAGCAGTACATTTTCAATTTGTAGTTTTAGTATGAACTTCAGTGTGGTATAGTTTACAGGTTGTAGGGTTACTAGTTGGGAGCCGCCCAATGGATCAGGCACATTGTCAGTGTGTTCTTTATTTCCTCCTAGGTAGACAGTATCCCCATTGGATCTAGTTGTTAGCACTAGGTTTATATCTTCACAAAGGGTCCAAATGTTTTGAGAATTAGTTGACAACTTCATTTACAAAGAGTGAAGGCTTAAGTGTTGGACTATATTAATATTGTATGTGAAAGGATGGAATAAGGGTTAGGAACATGTCAAAGTGGTTTATTATGTCATGCCTAATGTTTTACCTAAGTTTTCCAGACAATCGAATGAAGTTTATCAAAAACAGGTGGCGCTACGAAAATATTTTCGTAGCACCTACATGAAATATAAAGTTAAAAGGTTTCTACCCACCCTTTGAAGCATTTCAAGTGCCCAAACCATTTTTTAAGTAATTTAACTCATGTTAAAGTCTAATGTGACATGTGGTGGACTTTCCAAGCATTAGAGAAGGTTTTAAAGTTAAACCCTAAAAACTGCAGTTTTTGTAAAAGGTCATTTCCAACATACCCAGGAAACTAGTTTGCAGTACACAAAGACATTTTTAGCATTTTTTACAGCGTGTCACAAATTTCATCAACTCCCTTGTTGGAAGAAAAACTAAGGTTAGGGACATGCAATTTCAAGTGACAAAAGTTGCAAAGGGAACAAGTTTACCAACTAAATGAGAGAAGTGATTTAAGAAGAAATGGTAACATTGTTTTTTCCTGTTTTAATCACCCTGTTCAAACATATATTCCAAGCATGTGGTGGTGAATTTTAAAAAACCAAAAAATTATTTGTTGAGAATGGGTTGATTTAAAAAATCCACTTTCAAATTTTACCCATATGTCATGGTTTGGAAATTACAAAGACATGTTTGAGGCATATTATTCCAGATTTTGTAATTCTGTTTTTTCCTGTTTTAGCCATTGTTTTCAAATGTCGTTTATGAACATGTGGTGATGAATTTAAAAACACAAAAATAGGTTTTTTTTGTGACCTGCATTATTTAAGAAAACCTATTTTAATTTTTAAACAACTATCATGGTTTGGAAGATACGAATGCATATTTGGACCCTATTTTTCAGGAATTCGCCAAATTTATTTTTCTAAAAATAAACTCATAGACAATTATTAATGAGCCACCTCATCAATTCGACTTGAGGATCAGATATAACCATCTCCTTGATTATTAAAAACATTTTACTAAATATGGGTAAAGAGTATTTCAAATCCATTTCTTTTGGATTTTGAGGATTATTGTAATTAATACTTTCCACAAATTGTGGATCTGAAACCTCTGTAGTATTGCTATAAATTAAATGTAAAAGGAGGACCAAGGGTTGGTTTTTGATCAAAGGATATTTATTTTATGTGTGTTGAAGACTTTATTGATCTAAAGTTTGCCAATATTAGTAGATTTTTATCAGTGACACAAAGATTCATGTGATAGTATCTCTTAGCCTGTATTTTCTACAGGTTTCAGTGTTTCCTTCTTGATAATATCATTTGAATGTAATTTCTTTCGATATTTGAATGACAATAAATGTTACAGAGTTCATCCTTAATTTTCATGCTCAGTCTCATAGATTCAAATATTTTCACTCATATCTTCTAAATCTACTTTAGGATTCATTTCATATTTCCTATTGTAGTGGATTTTTTTCCTGTTTTCCTCTTTTAGTGATAATGATGACACATGTCTGGGATGTGTCATTATCTTGCCTTTATCAATGTTGATCAGAGATCCAGTATCTTGGTAAGCTTCCATAAACCATATCTTGTTAGCTCCATTTCCCAATGGACTATCTCCCTTATTCCCAACCAAACCCTACATCAGCACAAATCAATTGAACATCTAGCCACTGTGTGAATGTACAATCAATTGCTAAATTTAGTGATTAGACTTTCAGAGAGAGCCCTCTTTGGATTGAAGGGACTCGCCTTCAATCTGTAAGATTGGTTTGAATGGTTACCTTAGGAATTTCTCTCCTACATCTAAGAGGACATTTATAAGTGATAACATGTTCCCAACTTACTTAAAATATCAAATAAATGACATTGTTGTGTCTATCTCGTCGAGAAGATTCCAACAATATAATTTTTTACTCAATTTGACTTATGAATTGAGAGTTATGGCCTCTTAAAGATAGGCCATTTTTCACCTTACCACATCATCTTGGCATCCACGTGGTAGCCACACAATGATCCACGTCATAGGTGACATGACAGTGTTGCCACTATGGACAGGGACATGTGGTGGATGGGTTAATCGAACTAGTCAAAGGTTGGCCCTGATCTACAACTCATAACTTTTCCATGCCCAAGCCCGACCCCCAACTCCCAACCTGGTCGACCTCCCTGAACCTCCAACCCGCCGATCACCCAACCTCCATTACCACACAGTCTAGTCAGCTCGTCATAGGTCGGAACAGAGTCACACTGAGGTCCAGCCCTCCTGAACAACCTCTCGACCTCCAACCCATAGGTTCAAACTTTAAATTTAATTCATTTTTTCAACATTTTAAAAGCATTTTAGAGACTTAATTTCTTGATATTTTTTCTGTGATTTTCAAGATTTTTGAGCATTGGTTCTAGCACTCAATTGACAATGGGTTTTAGGGAAATGCATGCATAATGTAGAAAATAATTACCCAATAGAATGATGCCAAAACAATGGAATTTTCATGAGAAATTATTTCTCAACACATAAAGAGCTAGAACAACTCAATAACAAAATTGGAACCTTCTCTCTCAGGCTCAATCAAACCTCTTAGCCGAGTAACATACAAACCATGCTTACAACTCATGCAAATATATAGATGTATATTCGCATAACATATATAATTACAAGGGATGGCAAGAAGCCTCCTTCCATTTACCGTTTAAAGACAAATAAGAACACTAGCAACCATACTACAACTTGTTTATCCATTCAACATTCAATCACCACAAGATGGAAATTCATCCCACAGTGACCATTGACTCTATTGTGAAATTACTTTAACCAATACAACTTCAACACTATTATAATTAAACAGACCCCCACAACAAGATATTGGTGCAAAACCATGCATCTTATGAAATATTTCATTCACATCATTCACATCCTCATATTAATTGAAATCAACAGTTTACACTTATAAACAAAAGAAATCAAAGATTTATCATGCGCCCATTCAACAAATAATTCATTCACAAATGAAACTAGAATTCATAATAGGTTATACATAAGAAGACATATCTTAAATTTTTGTTGGATATGGGAAATTGAGTTTGGGACTACAACTCTCCACCCAACCATAGACAAGTTGTAGGTAAGCTAATTGCAACTATCACACCCAAGGAAGATTCCAAGGATTTAGATGGTCTTTCTCAAAGGAATAAACACCAACTGCCTATTAGAAAATTATTTATTACAGAGCAATGGAACACATAAAAAATTGCAGAAATATAAACACAGAAAACACATAAACAAAGAGAGACACAGATATACGTGGTTCACCCATTTTGGACTACATCCACAAAGAAACAACCAGTCCTTCTTTTATTATATTATCCAATAAACTGAAGAGATACAACCTATAGCAGATCCATTGTAACTCCCTCTTCGCTCTCAATCTCCTCTCTCTTCCTCACTCAAAATACAAATCTCCATAGACGCAATACAATACCCTCATATATAGTGATAGGTTGCCTTTTAGGGCAAAAATCCCTAAATTAAACATAACTTCTACCGTCAGATCATCTGCCTAATGAATGGCCCAGATTGACTAGAAATTACTATACTTTTACAAGGCAATTTTACATCTGTTTTTAGCTTTAGGGGCGCTATCCCCGAACCCCTGCTAGCCCCTAGACCCCCTAGCCAGGGGGATTAGCCCCTCTGCACCCCCCCACTTGGAGGGGTGTACAATCTTCCTGGGGTATACATCCGGTTGAAACCTTTGAATACATAAGATAATCAGGATCCACACCCAACAATATCCCACTTGGAGACTGATTATAGCAACTCCATCGCTGCTTCATTTGCTAGACAATGACTCCACTTTGGACCTGGTTGTTTCTCATCTTCTTCATCATACTTGAAGACCAATTGAAACTGAGCAAATTCTCAGTTTCTCCTTGGTTATAACTTTTGTTAACATATCTGTAGGATTCTGGCTAGTGTGTATCTTTTCCAGCTTCAACTGTCCATCTTCCAATGCTGACTGTATGAAATGGTACTTGAGTTGTATATGCATAGTCTTGGAATGAAATGTAGAGTTTTTTGCAAGATGTATGGCACTCTAGCTGTCACTGTATAACCTGCCCAACTCTTGCTTCTTACCCAATTCATCCAGAAACCTTTGTAACCAAATCATTTCTTTACTAGCTTCTGTAGCAGCAACATAATCTGCTTCTGTTGTTGAGAGTGCAACAAAACTTTGGATTTTTGAAACCCAACTGACAGTTGTTCCACATACAGTAAATACATATCCTGTAGTGCTCCTCCTATTATCTCTTCACCTTCCATACCTGCATCAACATATCCCTGTAGAGGAATCTTTGAGCCACCAAAGCATAATGCTTGATTTGTGGTACCTCTCAAATATCTGAGAATCCACTTCACCGCCATCCAATGTTATTTTCCTAGATTGTTCATGTACATGCTTACAACTCCCACTGCATGTGCAATATCAGGCCTTGTGCAGATCATTGCATACATTAAGCTTCCAACCACTAATGCATATGGAACTTTAGACATATAATCCATGTCTTCTTGGGTCTTTGGGCACATCTCCTTACTTAATTTGAAATGGCTAGCCAAAGGTATACTAACTGGTTTTGCATTCTACATATTAAACCTTTTCAACACCTTTTCTATGTACTCACTTTGAGACAATGTTAATTTGCAATTCTTCCTGTCTCTAGTTATTCTCATACCAAGGATTTGTTTTGCAGCACCCAAGTCCTTCATTGCAAATGAGTTTGCCAATTTTCTTTTGAGCACATTTATTTCCTGCATGTTAGAACCTGCAACAAGCATGTCATCTAAATATAATAACAATATAATATAGCTTCCATCATTTTGCCTTTTAAGATAAACACAATGATCAAAATGACATCTAGTATAACCTTGTTCAAACATAAACTTGTCAAAGTTTAGATACTACTGCCTTGGAGCCTGTTTTAAGCCATACATGCTCTTCTTCAACATGCATATTAGTTTCTCCTTCCCTTTCACCTCATATCCTTGTGGCTACTGCATATATATCTCTTCCTCCAAATCCCCACGAAGAAAGATTGTCTTTACATTTAACTGCTCAAGATGCAAATCTTCAACTACTACTAGACTTAAAATAGTTTTGATTGAAGTAATTTTAGCAATAGGAGAAAATATTTCATCAAAATCAATACCTTTCTTTTGTGAAAACCCCTTCACCACAAGTCTACCTTTGTACCTTTTTCTAACTCCATCTTCTTCCTTCAACTTGTAAATCCATTTATTCTGTAATGTTGTTTTACCTGCAGGCAACCTGACTAAGTCCCAAGTCTGGTTATGTGCTAAGGATTCCATCTCTTCTTTCATGGCTTGCTCCCACTTCTTCCTGGTTTCTACCTACACTGCTTCTTCATCACATTCTGGTTCACCAGAATCAGTCAACAATACATAATATAATGAAGGAGAGTATCGTTCAGGGGGTCTACTTATACTGGTAGATCTTCTAACACCACTTTCAAGTGTTTGAAGTGCTTGTCGCTGTTGTGTTTGTTGTTCTAGCTGTTGATCATTATGATTTTTAGGCACCATCACTTTTCCTGTGATATCGTCAAACACTGTGTATTCTCTGTTTTCTTTTTCCTGCAATTGATTCTATACAAGACCTTTTCATTGAATATAACATCTTTACTCCTAGTGATTTTTTGTTTTTCATAATCATAAAAGCGATAACCAAAATCATTAACACCATATCCAGTAAAGGTACATTTCTTTGATTTTGCCTCAAGCTTTGTTCTATTTTCTTTATTAATATGGACAAATGCTTCACAACCAAAAGTCTTTAAAAAAGAGTAGTTTACCTTTTTACCTGTCCATGCCTCCTCTAGAATACCACCATCCAAGGAACTTGAAGGCCCTCTGTTTATTAGATAAATAGCAGTATCTACAACATCTGCCCAAAATTGTAAAGGCAATCCTGCATGCAATCTCATGCACCTTGCACACTCCATGATTGTCCTGTTCATCCTTTTTGACATGCCATTTTCTTGTGGTGTTCCTAGAACTGTCTTCTCTCTACGAATTCCATTCTCTGAATAGTACCTATCAAATTCTTTACTGCAATCCACCTCCATTGTCTGATGTGAGACACTTCAACCTTTTTCCTGTCTCATTTTCAACCAAAGCTTTCCATTTCTTGAAAGTATCAAATACATCAGATTTATTTCGAATACAATAAATCCAGGTTTTTCTAGTTTCATCATCAATAAAAGTAACATAATAACGAGAGTCACCAAGAGATGATACCTGAGAAGGTCCCCATACATCTGTATGCACAAGCTCTAATTTTTCGCTCTTCTTTTCTTTCCCAACTTTGAGGAATCTGACTCTCTTCTGTTTTCCATAAACAAAATTCTCACATAATTTTAAATCAATATGCTTCAAACCTGGCAACAAAGTCCTTGAGTGAAGAATCTACATCCCCTTCTCACTCATGTGCCCGAGCCTATGATGCCACAATTTCGTATCTTCTCCTGGAGAGGTTAAAGCATTAACAGAATTAGAAATACCATTGCATAAATACAATGTACCAACCTTTCCTCCTTTCGCTATTACCAGGGGTCATTTAGTGACCTTCCAGGTTTTATCTGTGAAAGTAATTACGCAACCTTCACCTCCCAACTGCCTTGTTGAAATTAGATTTTTTTTTAGATCTAGAACATGCCTTACCTTCTTCAATAGACACTAATTTCCATTTTGTTGTTTTATGAAAACTGTACCCAGTCCAATGATTTTACAGGGTTTATCATCACCCAATCGAACCTGTCCAAAATCTCCTTGAACATAATCATGAAAATGTTTCCTATCAGGTGTGGCATGGAATGACGCCCCTGAATCTACCACCCAGGAATCAATAATATTTTCTAATGAAAGAATCAAAGCATCTTGCAACAAATCACCTATTACATTCGCTTCATGCTTAGTTTCTTGCTGCACGTCTCCTTCTTTTCCCTTCTGAGACTTGCAGTCTTTCTTCAGGTGTCCTTTCTTCCTGCATTTCTAGCAGGCTATCCCCGATCTGGACTTGGATCTACCTTTTCTTGACTTACTGCAGTATCTTGGGCTCTTTCCTCTTGTTAGACTCCTATACCAATAGGTGTCATTTTTCATGATTGTCTTGATTGAACTATGGAATATGTTCAAACCTTTTTCTTGAGCAAAGGTGTTCCATATTCTTGAAAAACCAAAAAAATCAAAAAAATGTAAAGAGGGTATACCCTAAAAGAAAAATCAAAGGGTAAGAAAAATAAAATGGTCAAAAAAGTGAAAGAAATGAACCCCAAACAAAAAATAGACCAAGGAAAGTGTGCAAATCCAAATGCCACTACTATTTCATTTTTGTAATAAAGCAATTGTGTGCAACTTGTCAAACCTTTTCCACAATTCATGAATAAGTCAAATTGTTTAAACTTGGCTTACTCATATTTCAATTTCATGTTGTAGATTAGAGAATAAATATCTGTCCAAACAGTTTAATCTTGGCGGATAAGTAGATAGGTAGAGTTAATAAGAGGTGCTCAATAGTTTAATCTGAGCCCTTGGATGTAATAAGGGTAGAATTAGATAGATTTGCCTTGTAAAAAGAAAATATTGAAAAGGGTTTGCAAGTCTAAATGCACCCTAATAAAGAAGAGAAAATGGTAGTGTCAAGTAGATAGGGTAGGTAGATGGTGTTGCAAAGTTTTATGTGATGAATGATGGTGCTGATTATGTTTAATCTTTTACCTTCATCACAAGTACTCAAGCAGAAAATGCACTGAAGAATTCACAGAAAGAAAAGTCAAAATCATTAACTTTCCCACATCACTTTTTCCCTAAGTTTTTACTAATTTTCCTAAAGTACTAAGGTATTTGGAGATCAAAGGGGCTCAAGGCATTTCCTTGACTTTTGGAGGGACCAGACCCTTGGCCTTATGATCAAAAAGAGCTAAGTACTTGAAGTTATCCATTATCATTCACTTTCAATCTTTTCCTAAGTAAAATCCCATTTTGCTTAGGAAACTCACGCAACATTCCATAAAAATCCCTCAAGATAAGCTATTCTAAGTTTAAGTGTTGAAGATAAAATATTGCAATTTACTTCAGAAGTTATCACTTTCTTAGATTTGCAAAAATATTTTGAGTTTCCTTGTCCTTTTCCATATTTTTATTTAACTCTATTATACTAAATCCCTAATAAAATACCTTATCCTAAGTATATAACTCCCTTTTTATAAATATCCCGAAAACCCCTCTATTATAAAGTTTAACCAAAGTATTTATATCCCCGCACATTTAAAATAATAACCCACTATACGCCCTTTGGTTAAAATTATCATTATATTATAATCCCGCCCTTATGGTAATTAAATAATATTTGTTTGTTACCATATAAATAAAAAATATATATACAAAAACTTTAAACACGCCATATGTAGGTTTAAATACAAAAATATGAATAAAAATTCCGAAAAGTTTCGTGCCACCATGGTTTGTCCACCTGGCAATCCCCGCCCCGACTGCAAGTAAAACTCAATGTTCTTTGTTTTTCGCTGAAATAGTGATTAAAAATCATCACTGAATCCTTCCCAGAGGTTTTAAAACTGTGTAATTGCTCCCTGAACCAACAAATTGTGCCAATTTACTTCATTTTTTAGAAATCCTTCCTGGCCTGTGAGTAAAACCAAAAACCTCCATTTTGAATCCACAAGAACCAAAATGGAGGTGTCGGCAGCTCTGAATATTACTCCACTGAATGCTCCTCACCGTGAATTGGAATATTTACCTTTGATAGATGAAGATTTCCAAATTAAAGACTTGCATTTTGATGAAATTCCCCTATTGAGCTATTCTCGCTGCAGAGACAAATACTCAAAGGGGCATGATCTTATAGGGTTGAGGGAATCCAATCTCCCAAGGTATCTCATTCCTTCAGTCATTTATTTCCCAGAAATAATCCATTACTGCCATTCTAACTATGATCTGACTCAAAGAGCTGTAATATCCCCTGACCAGAGTGTTCTTTTCCCCATTACTCCCCAAGCTATCAATGTGATGCTCCATTTTGAACCTAGTCAAAACCTCACTCCCTTGTCCATTGGGGAATTTCTTGAAAAATCTACTCGGTTGTCCCCTGAAGAGGTAATCAGAAGATCACATCCTTGGATAAAAAGTCTTAATACTAGTCATAATATTTGTTTACTCCAAGATTGTTATCAAATCTATTCAAGCAAAGGTTAGAAAGCATAACGGTTAAAGAGTATCAGTGGTTAAAGTGTATCAGGTAAAAGTCAGTGAAAGTTAAAACGAAGTTACAGAGCAGTGAAAGGTAAACAGTAAAAGTGAATACAGAAGGCAGTAAAATGGTAAAAAGAGATGATAATACTTTCACCAATATTGAGGTTTTTCTAAAGTGAAAGTAAAACAGTCAAAAGAGCAAGAAAGTAAAAAGATAAAAAAACATAACAAGAAGGAACATTTTTGCAGAAATTGCATATTTTAGTCATAGTTTTGCAGAAACTATTGTGATCAATCCAAGATGAATTTTACAAAAATGAATAAGGTTTATGCTCTTAAGAGGGCCATCTACAAAAACATCTCTCACTTTTCTAACATCCATTATGGTTTTGGAAATATTATACAATGTTGGAAAGCGCTTTTTGCAGAAAATTTCAGTTTAAGTCATCATTATGCAGAGAGTATTTTGGCCAATCCAAAATACTTCATACAAAACTGCAAAACTGAAGGAGGCTTTTGTTCCTAAGATACCCATTTACAAAAACCTATCTCAGGTTTTTCACAGTGATTTTATAATGAGATATACATCCACGTCTTTACAGGCCATGTTTCAGACTCTGTAAAACTTTGTTTTACACATATTGTTTACAGAGACTATTATGCATAGCTGGAGAGGAATTTTGGGAAAATGAAAGAGGTTTATCTCACCAACATATTGATATACAATAAAATCTTTCAATTTTTACATATCTATTACGGATTGAGAAATTCAAAAATATCATTGGACCCCAAGTTTGCCGAATTGTTGGAGCAGATTGCACAAAGAAAGGAAACAGTTAGTGACTTGGATGCCTCATCATCAGCTAAGAGTTGGATCAAATTCGAATTCTCCTCTTTGCCATCACCTATCCATACAAAATAGTGCCAAATAGATGCATTAGTTTGAGTGTCCTTTAATTAAGTTCTATTTATGTAAAATAGGTGGAGAGATTTGTGAACCAATTTTGATATTTTTTTCAAGATATTTAAGTTTAGAATTTGTATAAATACTCCACTCTTGGAAGCATTTGGGGTCAATTCTATTACTCTGTTGTAACATTGAGATTTTCGGAATAAAAGATTTTGGATAAATTTACTTGTGGCTTACTGGATGACGATTTAAAGCATTGGACTTGTTGCAGGATTCATGTGTTGGACTACAATTCAGTAAGTGTTTCTACCCTTTGTCTGAAATTTTATATTAATTTATAATGCCATATTATCCATTTCTGAGTAATTTACATAAAGGATTGAAATAGAATTTGCTTAATTGTACTCTGTTTTCAAATGTGGTTATTCTTAATGTTTTCTTCTAAATTAGTTATAAGCATGAATTCTTAAATTCTCCTGCTTTGCTAATTTAAACATTGTTGATTACTATAATAAAGAATCCTTCATTGCTCTTTGTTTGTAGTCATTTCACTTCTTTCTTTTGAACATGGTCAAAGATTCTTAGCTGCCTTTCATCCCTTCGAGATCATCCCATCCACTTTAAATTTTAAGGATTGTTCTCTGTCTAGCTATCTTGCCCTGTAATACCATCTTGTGTTTAGAATAGAAATCCAGTAAATCCATCCTTTGACTCCATAGCCCAATGGACTGAAAGCTCTCAATCTTGCCCTTAGTTTGTGGATTCCACCATTTTCCCAAAACAAACTCTTGAATCTATAACTAGCCTAAAACCTTCCAAGAACAAAGATAAATCATAAAGAGAGAGCCCACTCTAGATGCAGATTGGCTAGATTCTGCATCTAAAAGGTTAGTTTGTGGTTACCTCGGGTATACTTTCCTCTTACACAACTTCTAGGAAAACCTGAGTGATAACATAGCGGCGACTCCGCTGGGGATCTGAATCATTTTATTGATACTATTGTTTGATTTATAAGCTATAGACAGAGTATGAAGATCAGCGAGGTAGCTTTTGAACTGCTTTTGCTCTGCAATTGCATAGTAAATAAATGTTGCTTCAGTATATCTCTGGTTTAGCTTATAAACTGAACTTTGGATTCAAAACATTCAATCAGACTCTCTAGTTTAATAAATATTTCAGAAAATTTTAATTAAAAATCTTAAATTTCTTAAAGAAATCATAGAAGTTGTCTTGAAAATTCATAAAAAAAAAAATAATAATAATAATCATAAAATATTCAAAATTTGGTTTCCTGAAGAACTAACTTTTTCTTCAGAATTGTTTTACTGGTTTAGATCTAATCTATGATGGTGGACAGGGATCAGACACACAAAGGTTAAAATCATCCACCTAGCAACTCCAAATCAATTTCAGAATCAAGACTCCACTGGAGGAATGAACCTCAAAGAACAATATGGAAAGATCAGGCTTTCAACTTGGATTGTTATCCAAGACATTATGTTCTTTCTAAATTGATATGGTTTTCCAATGTATATTGTATTTTAGAGAAGATCTTAGAGTAGTTTTTAATTTATCTCTTTTGAAAATTGTAAATATAAAATCTCCATGCACATTTGAGCATCATTCTTCTGACTCTTTTGATATCAATTTCCAATGAAGACACTGTTGATCAAAGATCCATAGCTTGAAGTTTCAGAGCAATTCCACAACCAAATAATCCATATTCCAAAGCATTAATAGTGATACTGGATGACAGGGTTTGTGGAAAATCTTTCATTTTATGAAATTTTAAATGAATTCAGGGATGAGTTATCAAAACTTCAGTTTGATGAGGATTTTCTAAGAGCTTTCTTTGTTATTTTTAAATCAAGAAAATGTTCTCCTCAAGTTAAAAAATGGCTTCTTGATATAATTTCTGAAAATTATGAAAATGAAATCAAACTTTTGCATTCTCAAATTCAGTCATATAATTTCCGAAATCCTAAAGAATTCTTTGAAAATCTTCCTTCTCCAAAGCAAGAGGAAATTGTACTATCTTTTGACTTGCATATTGAAGATGATTATTCTTTCAAACGCAAGACTGAAAAAATAAGTTCATGGTCTAATATTCATAATTCAATCGAACAATTAGTCATTGAAGGCCTGGAAGTAAATAACATATATCATGCTTTTAATGATCCTATAGCAAATTATATGGAGAATATTTTAACCTCAAATCTGCAAACATGTTTTATCTATGAGGATCAAATATATCAACAATTTCCATTTCACATCTTATCGTTGATTATAAAGGCACATGATCGTAACATACTTCCAATTTTGATCATAAGCAATCAAGTTATCCATTTATTTTTACAGCTACTTGATTGGCTTCATTGGCATTTTTGTATTACCTGATTCAATAAGACTTTTAGTCGATTAAAGTAGGTAAATGAGTGCTAATAAGCTCAGAATTTTGAGCATTTTTTTTAGTTGTCAATTTTCAGCTAGTTTTTCATTAAGTTGGTTTGAAAATTTTTGTGTGTTGTTTTAAGTTGCAGATCAAATTTCAGGTTGTAGAAAAAGGACTATATTCAATTCAAGATTTTCAGTCATAGCAAATGCATCAGTTTGGATTGGACAGTGAATTTCTGAAGTTGAAGCCCGAAGCGAAGGCCCTAAGCTTCAAAAGTTCCACTATCATATATACAATAAATCTACCAAAAGAAGGAGATTACATGGTTTAGTTTGAAGACATTTTGAGGCAACTGACCTGCTGTTCTTGACTTTTCACAAGGAAAAGCCATCCCCAAGTGGAGCCAGTGTTAGACTCCTATACCAATAGGTGTCATTTTTCATGATTGTCTTGATTAAACTATGGAATATGTTCAAACCTTTTTCTTGAGCAAAGGTGTTCCATATTCTTGAAAAACCAAAAAAAAAAATTAAAAAATGTAAAGAGGGTATACCCTAAAAGAAAAATCAAAGGGTAAGAAAAATAAAATGGTCAAAAAAGTGAAAGAAATGAACCCCAAACAAAAAATAGACCAAGGAAAGTGTGCAAATCCAAATGCCACTACTATTTCATTTTTGTAATAAAGCAATTGTGTGCAGCTTGTCAAACCTTTGCGACAATTCATGAATAAGTCAAACTGTTTAAACTTGGGTTACTCATATTTCAATTTCATGTTGTTGATCAGAGAATAAATATCTGTCCAAACAGTTTAATCTTGGCAGATAAGTAGATAGGTAGAGTTAATAAGAGGTGCTCAACAATTTAATCTGAGCCCTTGGATGTAATAAGGGTAGAATTAGATAGATTTGCCTTGTAAAAAGAAAAGATTGAAAAGGGTTTGCAAGTCTAAATGCACCCTAAAGAAGAGAAAATGGTAGTGTCAAGTAGATAGGGTAGGTAGATGGTGTTGCAAAGTTTTATGTGATGAATGTTGGTGCTGATTATGTTTAATCTTTTACCTTCATCACAAGTACTCAAGCAGAAAATGCACTGAAGAATTCACAGAAAGCAAAGTCAAAATCATTAACTTCCCACATCACTTTTTCCCTAAGTTTTTACTAATTTTCCCAAAGTACTAAGGTATTTGGAGATCAAAGGGGCTCAAGGCATTTCCTTGACTTTTGGAGGGACTGGACCCTTGGCCTTATGATCAAAAAGACCTAAGTACTTGAAGTTATCCATTATCATTCACTTTCAATCTTTTCCTAAGTAAAATCCCATTTTGCTTAGGAAACTCATGCAAAATTCCATAAAAATCCCTCAAGATAACTTGCTATTCTAAGTTTAAGTGTTGAAGATAAAATATTGCAATTTACTTTAGAAGTTATCACTTTCTTAGATGTGCAAAAATATTTTGAGTTTCCTTGTCCTTTGCCATATTTACATTTAACTCTATTATACTAAATCCCTAATAAAATACCTTATCCTAAGTATATAACTCCTTTTTTATAAATAT
>APFE031164809.1:3052-17364 GCA_000404065.3 Pinus taeda | reverse complement strand
GTAATGTAAAGGAGGTTTCCCCCTCGAAGAGGCTAAATTCTAAGGCGTTGATCCATCTTTTCTATCTTTTCTTGAGCTGGTTTCATAACAAGGACAAATTACATTGGAATTTCTTGTTGCCATTTCTCAACACTCCCTCTCAACAAGAATGGGATTATCCACTACCCCAATCTTGTCTCTGTGAAACTCGAATTTACATCTTGGCAATGCCTTTGTCAAGATGTCAACATCTTGTTCCTCCGTGGGAATGTAATCTAACAACATGATCTGCCTCAATACACAATCTCTGAGATGGTGATACTGGATATCTTTATGCTTAGACTGATCATGAAAAACTGGATTTTCAGAGAGTTTGATACAACTTTGATTATCACAATAAATCACTGTTGGATCCATCTGCTGACAAAACAAACCAACCAGGATCTTCCTCATCCAGATAACCTCACTTGTTGCTTGACTTGCATCCATGTACTCTGCCTCTGCCGAACTGAGTGCAATTGATATCTATTTCCTGTTGTACCAAGAAACTGCAGCTGACCCAACACTAAACATCCCTCCTGATTTGCTCTTCCTATCAGATGGAATCCCCGCCCAATCTACATCGGTGAAGCCTTGAAGCTTCACTCCCTCTATCCATCTATACCACAACCAAAATTGAGTAGTGCCTCTGAGGTATCTCAGTACATGCTTTACTGCCTTCCAATACATCATGGTAGGCCTAACCGTCACTTGAGTAAGTTGGTTAACTGCATAACACATATCTGGTCATCTGTTCACCAAATACATGAGTGAACCCACAAGCTACCTGTAAATAATAGATTCCACTACTTCTCCTGAAGTAGCATCCTCCTTCCTCCAGTTACCATCTAGAGGAGTCTCCATGGGTTTATTGCTCTCCATGCGGAATCTCTTGAGTATCTCATTGGAATATTTACCTTGAGAAACAAACAACTCCCCATCTCCTTGCCATACCTCCATGCCAAGAAAGTAATGCATGAGCCCCATTTCCTTCATCTCAAACTCTCTTGCAAGATCCTCCTTGCAAGATTTGATGAGCTTCTCATCACCAGTCAGTATAAGATCATCTACATAAAGTACAATAATCAACAACTTACCTTCCACCACTATGTGATGCAAGTTCACATCCGCTTCACTCTTTGTGAAGCCCAACCCAGTGAAATCCTAGTGTACCAAGCACAGGGTGCTTGCTTCAACCCATACAATGCTCTCTTGAGTCAGAACACATGTGACTCACAAGCCAAGTCTTAAAAACCTTCGGGTTGCTCTATGTACACCTCTTCCTCAATCATGCCATTAAGGAAGGCAGTCTTCACATCCATCTGATGGATTTTCCAACCCATCTGTGCTGATCGTGCCAAAAATAGATCTGATTGGTGAGTACCTTGCAACAGGAGCAATGGCCTCATCATAGTCAATCCCCTCTACCTATGAAAAGCCATGAGCCACAAATATTGCCTTATGATTCTCCACACTACCATCTCCAGTTTTCTTTACCTTGTAAAGCCAATGGGAGCTCACAACTGACTTGTCCTCCGGTCTTTGGACCACATCCCAAACATTGTTTCAAACTATGGAGTCATACTCCACCAACACATCAACCCAAACTAGTTGTTGCACTACTTCCTATAAGGAATATGGCTCTATCACAACACATGCACCCATAAGTGCCATGTATCTAGAGTACCTCTCTTGTGACCTCCTCTATCTGCGCTGAGAAGAGGGTGCTCCCACATTCTCCCATGCATCATCCAAAACTTTGTGAGCCTCTCTAGTGCACTTTCTTCCCTTTCTGAAAGACTTTTCCTAAGTCGATGTCTCCACTCTTGGAACCTCTACATGTGGCTTCTCCACATCAATCTAAGGCTCCTCAACCTTAGGAACTAAAATTTCCTCCTCCACATGTAGCTCAATCTCCCTCTCAAGGGATAGTCACATGGCCTTCTCCTCATCAGACTTGATATCCCTGTGAACCACTGTCATCCGACCGGTTTGCAGGTACACTCGATAGTTGTGGGGAGTATCAGTGTACCCCAGAAAGATCCCCAACTCTATTATTGGATCAAGATTCTTTCATGCATCTTTGGTCACATGTCAATAAACCGATGACCCAAAAATCCTGGAGTGACCAACATATAGCCTCTTACCGGAATAAGCTTTTGCTAGTGTTTTACTCTCAAGTATCTAATGTGGACTGCAATTATGAACATAAAACATTGTATTGCATGCCCCATCCCACAAGTGTAGTGGTAGGCCCTGATCATGCAACATCACCCTTGTTACCCCTACTATGCTCTTGTTCTTCCTCTCAAAAACCCGATTCTATTGAGGGTTATGAGGTGTCGTCAACCCTTGTTTAATCCCTTCCGCTGCACATAAGTTCTTAAACTCATTGGAGACATATTCTCCATCATTATCACTCCATAGAGCTTTAACCTTCTTGCCTGAATCTTTCTCAACCAATGCTTTGAATTCACAAAACTTTGTCAATGTTTGATCCTTTCTCTGCATGAAAAATATACAGCATTTATGAGAATAGTCATCTACAAATATAACATAATACATGTGTTTGGCAGCGGATACTGTCGAGAATGGTCCACACACATCTGAATGGACTCTCTCTAGAATAGACTATGCTTGACTGTCTTTGTCTCCAAAGAAAGACTTGGTGTATTTTCCTAAAGTAAAACCCTTGCATGTATTGACTTGCTCAAGCGTACCTTTGGGAAGATAGGTAGAGATTTGCTGCAATATCTTCAAAGCCCCATGATGCAAGTGGCCCAATCTCCCGTGCCACAACTCGTCGACGTCTCAGCTTAACATCTTTTCTACTTTTGAACTCAAAGCATCACAATCCTCTACCTCTATCGTATATAGATTATGAACTCGAATCCCTATCTTCTTTACTTGACCCTTGGCTATGTGTTGAAGGAACGCCTTCCCTTCCAAAAATATCACATCATAGCCTCTATCCTCAAGCATGGCAATAGATACCAAGTTCTTCATCAGTCCGAGTACATGCATAACATTCTTCAATGTGTGTGGAACTGCATGCTCCCTCTAAAAAGTAATAGTTCCCACACCAATAATACTATACTTACCATCATCACCTATCTCTATATGCATCTTGAGATCTTTCTCCTCCAGTTCACTAAATAAATCTTTGTCGCCAGTCATGTGGAAAGAAGCTACACTGTCTATGTACCGGACACTTCCCATCACTGAAGATACCATGCATGCAATGAGGGAAAAGTCCAATTCAAATTGGGAGCCTCACCCGCTGCTCCTCCTGAGGACTTCTCCTTGGACTTCTTCAATGGAAAATTTTTAGTGAAGTGACCCATCTTGTGACAATGAAAGCATTTAACTTTCTTCATGTCCTTCTTCTTACCTCCATGATAAGAATATGATTTGGAACAAGAAATTTTACCTTTCCCCTTCCTTTCTTTAACTGCTAAGGCACAGTTCTCTTCATTATCAGCCTTTGATGAAGAGCCATCCTTGGTGTTCCTCCTGATCTCATCCAACATCAAATCCGACCATAGTCGTTCCCAATCTGGCAACTTCTCTTGACCATTGAGAGAGTCTTGATAACTATGCAAACTCTTTGGGAGTCCAATAAGAGAAAGGCTCACCATATCCTCCTCGGAAATGTGATTCCAACGCTTCCAAGTTCATCCCGACATTGAGTGAAATTGTTCAAGTACTTTGGAATCGTCTCGCCTTTCTCCATCTTGATTTTACGAATTTTATCCTTCAGAGCCAACTTCCTTTGATCACTTCTATTATGATACAAGTTCGTCAATGTTTTCCACATAGTATTCAGATTTTTCTTGCCATGGATACTCGAGACAATGTGGTCTCGAACTCCCTCAAGAATTATTCGCCTTGCCTTCGCCACACACTTCTTCCATTTGGCCAAGTTTTGTGCATCTGTAGCTGCTAGCTTAGGGGCTTCTTAATCAATGAATTCCTTCAAGCCATTATCTTCTAGCATAGCCTCCATCTTGTCCCTCCGGGCTATAAAATTTGAGCTGCCTTCCAAGGCATACTCAAGCCTCAACCCATGGAGCATCATCTTCCAATCCTGAAGTATGTATGCAAATTCGACTTTCACCTGTAACCCAGAAACTCGAAACTTCAAAATCATCTCTAGAGAGTTGATTTTAAATTAGTGATATCTCCCTCATTTGAACTTTGAATCGGCCGATTTTTTTTCTGAGTTTTGGTATCTTTTCCCAAGGAATACAGATCTGTAATTTGTTTTTGAAAATTTTGTACAGAAATTCTCATATCTTCTCTGCAAACTCTCAGCCCAAAAAAAAATCTTGCTCCCATACCATGTAGAAAAATGTTTAGATTCACAAACTCATGTAATCTACTAAAAAAAGAAACTAGAATCTACTTCTACTCTTTACAACGGAATCCCATAAACATCAAACAAACAATAATCAATAAAGGAAGAGAATCAAAGGCACATAACACAATAAATATTCAGGGAAAGCCACAGCTCAAAACCCCACTATCGTTTTTTTATTAATCACGACAATCAAGAAGAAATTGCAATGCTTGTTCTCTCTAGACAATCCGAGCACTCAGCAAATTCAATCTCCAACTCATAAGCAAGATCAAGGCCAAAGCTTAGCCAATTCACAAGCTCTCCAAGTCTCTATTCCAATGTGTAATTCCTATGAAGGATAGCTTGTATTTAAAGGGAAATAAATCCTCTAAAAATAGATTAATCCCTCAAGGATCAATTCTTGAATGCATGCACTACCAGTGCAACTCAGAAAAATCTAAAACAACTAGTACATTGTCCATGTACTCTAGTCTCAACTGGGTCTTTCTAATAATCAACATGCATGAGTTTTTGATGGTGGAATCTTCATTTAACTAGAGTAGCACTAATTAGGTCACTAGTGTCCCAACTGATTGTTTACTCACTATTAGTTCCTGAAACTGATTGGAACTAATTTAACTGGACTTAACTCAATAAATGTAGTTAACTAATTACAACTCATCATGAACTCCTATAAGTTAGGGAGAACATATACATGTCTTCTAAAATACTTCCAATTCGAATTTCCTAAATTAATTAAGTTAATTAAACTTAATTAATTATTTTCAAATTTCTATGAGAAAAGAATTCTATTCTTCACAGTTTAATTCAAGGACGAATTAAACTGAAATTTCTTGTTACCATTTCTCAACAGCTCTTGAAATCAATACACAGCCTTATTTCCCCATTCTTCTTTGTGACTGGGACCAAGTTGGCAACCCAATATGAGTACCTCAGAGATAGAAGGATTTTAGCTTGTAATAACTTCCTCACCTCTTTTTCAATAGATGGAAGTATTAAAGGATTGATCTATCTAAGCTTCTATTTGTAAGGCTTCACCCCTCCCTTTAAAGGTATCTTGCGTTGGATGATGGTGGTATCAAAATTTTTCAAATCCTCATAAGACTAAGAAAATACATCTATGTAATTCTTAAAGAGGTCAAGTTATTCCTGCTTGTACTCCCCTGGGATTCCTTTTTCTAGGTTTATCACCCTTAAGTCTTGGTTTGTGCTAATGTTGTAATATTCCACTTTCTCATCAAATTATTTCTTGTCTAACTTGGTTGCCACACCATTTGGATTGAAAATCCTTTCTAGTGGGACTAATCCCCTGGGGATAGTGTTTCCTTTCAGCTGTAGGATTTTGTGCCCAGCAATGGTTTCTTCCCAAATTTTCTGTTGTTCCTCTATCACCTCCTCATCCTCTTGGTTGATCATCGAATTGGAGAACTCCCCAGCTACCTCCATGAATATTTTGATTTGTTCTTCATCCTCAAACACTTGCCAATTTTTTGTGTTGTTTGGTGTTGAAGGTTTGTACCAGACTTCAACTTCATACCTTAGTAATAGATTTTGGGGAGGCCTGAAGTTACTTGCAACTACAACCAAGGAATTAGTCATCCTATTTCCCTCTCAGGGCATAAATTGAATATTAAAAGCTAAGAAAAAGTTTTCAATTAAATCCCACACCTCATTTCAATAAGTCCTCAGCCATGGATGTTTAGCCTGGCATTGAGTCTTGATCTGGTTTATCACCAACTCTTAGTCCCCAAACACATTAAGGCACCCAATATTTATATTTTTGGCTGCCTGTAGTCCCAGTAGCAGAGCTTCATATTCAACAACATTATTTTTTTCTTCATACTCTAGTTTGAAAGAAAGAGTGATGAGGCTTCCTTTTGGAGACATCAACAATACTCTTTCCCCATTACCTTCCGTGGAAAAAGGCCCATCAAAATACAATTTCCAGATTTTATCACATTCTAAAGGTTCTTGATCTGGATGTGCAAAACATTCGACCTATGTCTCTTCTAAGATAAAATCATCCTCTTCTAGTAACAGGCAAGAGAGATTTGTCTCTTTCCCATACAAGGGTGTATTTTTTTAACATACATCTTTTGTGACAATCTTCACAAATCTTGATTCTCTGTACAACTGGCATTCTTGTCCACCAAAAATAGGGATCGTGGCATAAGTCAAATCTAATTTAATGTATCCTCCAATCTTAGACCCCCACGATGTGAATAAAATAATACCAAACCTTGCAACAATGTCTGCAACCACAATATCCATCATTGGACTCTTCACAGGAATTTGTGCTAGCTTCACCACCAAATATTTGATCAACCTTAAATATTTCACTCTTTTGGAGTCAAATGATTAAAGATCCTTGTATGGTCGCATTATTTGCAACCCCATATTCTCCATTACTTGTAGCGTCATCAAACTATTGGAGACCCTGAATCAAGCATGCAATTGTGCAACAATAGCTCATGAATTACAAAAGTCACATAAAAGGGGGTTGTAGAAGAGTTTTTCTCTTCAACATTAGGTCCAAAAATGACCATGGGTGTTTCTTGTTGTAGGTTTAGGCTATCTTGCTCTGGGGCCATGGTAGGTGGATCAATAAACTAAGGCACTTGTGCTTTGTAGCTTGGTTGTCTCAATAACTCAGACAAGGGGACAACAATTTTAACTTTTTCTAGTTCCCTTTGCAAATCGAACATATGAGGGATTATTATCAACAGAGACAATATCATCAGACTCTTTTACTTTATTGTGGTTGGTTTGGATGATGGAAGGACTTGCTCTAATTTTGACACTTCAGGATTATGAGGGAGAGGGGTGGAGGACTCTTTCTTCTTAAGTGAATGTTAATCTAGAGGCTTCTTCCCTTTTTCTGGTGGTTTGGTAGGATTGGAGGTAGAAGGATCTTCCCCTTGGTCCTGCCCTCTAGATCTCTTTCTAGAAGAATGAAGGTCATATTTCTTGTGAGAGTGAGCTTGCATGAAGTTTGCAATAGTCATCAATCTCTCCATCATCCAAAGGATCATTCAATTCCTCTCCTTCTTCCACAAGTGCTTTAAACTCATACTCCTCTCCAGAGAGAGAAGAAAAGTGGTTGTCATGAGTTTCCATAGATTCTTCCATTAAATCCTCTCGCCCATCCTCCAAGTATAAGGGACGTTGAATGTCATCTTGTTGTTCCTTTCTTTCTCTTTGTAGCAGTTACAATGGAGGTCTCCTATATTGAGGATTGAAATTTTTATTTTGGTTTGGGAGGGTTTGCCTGGGTCAATTTTTATTTTCCATCTCCATCTTTACAAGCTTGTTAGATAATCTCTCAATCATTTTTTTCATTTCTTCCAACTTCTTCTCTTGAGTTTCGCTCCCTTGACCTGAAGAGCTAACTTCCTATTTTCCTCTCCTCCTATCAGCAAAATCAAGTTTTCCTCTTGATTTACCAATGGAGGTGAAGTTAGCATCCACTTCAAGTGCATAAATCTAAATTACATCAAGGGTGTGGGATTTTCTCTCCCTGAGAGTAAAACCAAATTCAAACTCAAAATCCCCAACAAAAACCACCTTAACAATAGCTTGTGGGGGTTTTATTTCAGCAGGAAAACTACTATATACTTTTTTAAGCCTTTTGATGAATTGAGAAACATCCTCATTATGTTTCTTCTTTATTGCATTAAACTTTATGAGGATGTATCCATAGTCTCTTCTCTCGCCCCATTTCTTCATGAGCACATTCTCCATTTCCTCCCATGTATTAATTGAAGCATTTGGAAAGGCATTGAGCCACTTTCTGGCCTCTCCATCTAGTCACTGGAAAAAGAGTCTCAAAATCACATCTAGGTGCTCCAAATTCTGATTTTTTGCGAAGGGGCTGAAAGTGTCAATATGTTTTTGGGCAGAGATTTCACCCTCTCTAGTAAATATTGGCATATTTTTGAGATAATATTGAGGCATGGAATTCATAGGTTGATGTAAATCGAGAGGAGCATACTTATTAAGAATAAAACTAAGGATGACCATATTTTGCAAAGGAGGATGTGGTAAGAAATTTATCACAAGCCTTTGCTAAAAAACTAGTCGAACTGTGGTTGTCTGAGGTCGATCTCAAAAGCTATTAACACTAACTAGTCGAACTGTGGTTGTCTGAGGTCGATCTCAAAAGCTATTAACACTAAGTGTTGGGCTATCTTCAAGTATATATTTAACCTCCTCAAGTTCTGGAAAAATGAGAGAGGTGGATGAGGGAGAACTAGGAGCAACTCCTTCCTCTTGATCTCTTGAGAAAATTAGGCCAAACAATGAATAATGCTCCTCTATATATTTTAGGACTTTGGAAGAGGGTTCAAGATGGTTTATTATTACCTTCTGCAAGTTGTTTGATGATATATCTGGAACAAATATCCCAACACTTGGAGTGAGTGGTGTTTTCTCCTTCCAGACCCTCCATGATATTATTCTTTCTGGGTCAAACACCAAAGGGGTCTTTTGTTGGATTGTATCAAAGCCGGTATAAGGCCCCTTGAAGCTAACGTGAGGACCCCAGTGGAGCCAATAAAAAATTTCTTTATGTGGAGTCACGAAGCTGAGAGAGATCCAACCTTGCACTTCCTTTCCTCACCTATTAAAAAATATGCAAAAATAGTCATTATCCAGGGAAATGTTTTCAAATTCGTCCCTGACAATGGTGCCAAAACACGTTTTGGATGGAATTATCCTCCTAGAGACAGCCCCCAGGTTTGAGGAAAGACCAGTGCCTAAGACATCGTAGATGAGTGCTTGCAGGTTTGCAAGAGCTGTCACACACACTCAGTATTAAATATATCACATAATAAATATGATTCAAAACCCTCATCTAATAACGATCTGATGAAAAATTAGCTCACAAAAACATTAATGCAAATCTACATCGACCTTCATCAACTGGGTCTACAACTTAATAATTCATTATAGTATGTGGGACAAAAGAGTTAAACAATAAGGAAATTCAATACATAGGGCTTATCTCTAAGAATCCTATGCAATGAAAATTAGAGTGAAACAAGTTAAGTAGAGATAGAGGATGAGATGACAAGATACATAGTGTGCACTTTAAGGATTTAATTTCCATGTCCATATATGCACTATACATCAATACTTGACTTCAACAAATCCATACATTCATGAGAAAAACATACAACAACTAATTATGATATAATCTGAGAGGACAATGGAACATATATGAAAATAACATAGCAAGAACACATATTACAAACTCGAGTGAGCCTGAATCGCCAAAAACTTGTATTAATCTTCAATAGAGTAATAATACATCAACAATTGCACAATGCTTCTCTATTAGAAATCCAAAATTTCACAAAAGTTTTAAACCTTCTTAAAATCCCATCTGATTGTCTTTATAGGGCCTCTGAAGGAGAACCAATTACAAAAATATTATTTCTTGATCTTGTTATAGAGAGTCATCATGTCAAAATTAAGCATGCTCCGCAGCACAACTGTTTGTAACAGAAAATGTAATTGACTGAAAAAGTAAAATATCTACAAGAAGTAAAAAATAAAGTTTCATTATTGACACAATATGCATTATATTCAGTTTTGTTGGGCAGGAGGTGGAGGCTGCATCGTGGGGTTGATAATCTAGAGCACGAGCAGATCAATGAATTGCTAAAATATCTGCCACGGTACTAGATTTGGGTGTGGAGACTAGAAGAAAAAATGATATGAGATCTTCATATTTATTAAGTTTGAATAGTTCATCCTTGCCCTGAATAGGATTTTTACCAACCCAAGCAACTAGAACTCCCTCTTGAGACATTTTGCCATTGTTAGTGATTTCCAGAATAATACTATGTAACATGTGTGATTTGTCCAATGTTTTGGATGGTGACTCCATCCATCGTCAGGGACCATAGAGAGCCTTATGGGTAAATTAGTGTTGGATAGCCTTTTTATAGGAAGCAATAGTTGAATGTTGGATTAATGGTAAATATATATATATTTTACCAAATTTTGAGACCAAAATTTATTTGAATTAATGACCATATTTAGCCAATAATAATTATGATTTGGTGATTTTTGGAAATTTAAAATAGTAAAATTTGATTTGAAATAATGTTTTTATTATTATATTTTAATAGAAAATTAAGAATTAAGCTTTTTTATTTATGAATAAAACTAATTAAATGAAAGAAAATTATATGAAATTCAATATATGAACAATTAATGGGAAATTGACCCATATAAATCTATTATTAGATCATAGATTAAAATGAATTGGTAAAAAGGGGATCAAAAAGAAACATTCCTAATGACTAAGAGAGAGGCTAAGGATTAAAGGAGGAATATAGAATATAAAATTATAAAATAATGAAGGTAGGTTAAGGAGAAAAGAATTAAAGCGGATAAAAAGGGGGAAAAAGGTTAATAAATAAAAGGAGAAGAAAGAAAGATAAGGGTTAATCTAAATAAGATGAAGAGTGTAATTATAGATAACAATGAAGAGTGTAATTATCGATAATGAATCTAATAGATGATCATCAAAAAACTTTAAGATGAAGGGAGGGATAAAGAAGGGGAAGAAGGGGATCAGGGATGGGTTAAGAATCAATTGGTGAGATGGTGGATGACAAGTTTCTAGGCATGACTGAGCTTATAACCATCCTCTCTATTAAAGTTATTAGGGTTCTTCTCTATTTCGAGGACTTCTCAAATAATACGAGAGTTGTAGAAAGGTTTAGGGGCTATAATTTTAGATTGTTTGAAACAAATTAAGTGCTTGGACTTATGAGAGTGTTCAGCTATGGAAGAATTTGAAACCCAGTTTTGGTTGGTGTTAGCAATGTGTTCCTTGAGGCAGGATTTGGAGGGTCGACCCGTTTGATCAATGTAAGCTTTACCATAGGAACATGGAATTTTATAAACCCCTGATCCTTACATGGGATCTGAAGTGTCTTTGGTTGATCGAAACAATTGCTTGGGGTTTTTGTGGGGTCTAAATACAGTTTTTATGCTTTTCTTAGCCAAAATTTTAGCAATAATATCTGTGGTCCCTTTGACACAAGGGAGGGTTACAAGGCCACAAGAGGAACATGGTGTTGGCATTCTGGCACATGTTTGGTAGTTTTGGTACTATGGCATAGGTGTTGTCCTTGATGGCAACTCACTCTGGTGACAGATCACAGTTCAGGCACTCAGAAAGAAGAAAAAGACATATACGCAGGTTCACTTTGACAAAGCCGCGTATATACGTGGGTTGGACGTTCCCAAGGCGCGTATGCGTATACACGCACTTTCATGCAAGGAAAAGCGCATATATGTGGGAAAACTTGTTTCTGGTCCATGGTATTTGAACCTATGGTTTTGGGCCATGGTATCTCATCATAAGTGTTGATCCCAAGTATTGGGTCCATGGTATTGAATTGTTATGGTTTTGGACCGTGGTATTGTGAAAGGCCTAAGACTATTAAAGAGGAAGGAGATCATTTGGCAAGGGATCATCTGAATTATTGAATATCTGAAAAAGTGCTAGATCTGGAATACAATGATTGGGTTATGGTGCAGATCTGGATCTAAAGGAAGTAGGAACCTGAGCACAAGGAGAAGGATAAGTTCTTTTGATGGGTCAAAATCTTAAGGCTTGAATGATAGTATATTTGTATGATTTTGATCTGTTCTATGTGGCGCTTGCTTGATCTATAAATCTGATAATCTGGGTAAACTAATATCTGAACATTTGAAGGGGTTTATAGATCTGTACGCAGGTTCAGTGAAACACAGGTGCGTATACACGCAGGTTCTGTAAGGCGGAAGTGTGTATACGCAGGTTGATCTCAGCACAGGTGTGTATACACGCAGGCAGAAGTGTGTATATGCAAGTTGATCTTAATATAGAAGCGTATACATGCAAGTTTCTGAATATTGAAGTAGCGTACATCTCATAATTTATGTTCTAGCTGCTTCTATTGATTATTGTAGTGATCTGGGTTTAGAATTTGAGGTGTGATTACAGTTACTGTGATTTGGGTACAGTTGACAGAGAAATGTTTATTTTGATTCAGTCTTGACTGGTGAAATGGTGATTGGTTGATGCAGAAATTATTGATGTTTGATTGATTTTATTTGTGGATCCAGTCTGAAAATTTATGAAACGTGGTCCCTGGAAGAAAGAGAAGGTTGTAGCCTTCTGCAGGTAGCAGCTTGCATACTAGTATCTCAACTAGTACAAGAACTAAGGGGGTTGTAGCTCCCTTCCAGGAGAAGCTGGAAAATGAGAGAGGGTTGTAGCTCTCTGCATGTAGCAGCCTGCGTACTGGTAAAGGACTGCACCAGTACAGAATCATTGTAAAAAGAAGTTTTTAATTAAAAGAAGATAGAGACGAATTGCAGCAGGTGGTTTTCACCCACATTGGGTTTCCACCTTATATCTTGTGTTCTTATGTGTGGTTGTCTTTTGATCTGTTTTATTGTTCCTGTCAACTGTTTATATGATTCTGGTGCATAAATTAATGATCAACATCTGTAGAATAAAGTAAATTATAAATCTGCATAGTATACACGAGTTTCCTTATCTGTAGTTGCGTATATACGCGGGTTCATCTAACTAAAGTAGCGTATATGTTCTGGGTTTGAAAAAGTAAAGAATTGATCAGGTAATATTGATTCACCCCCCCTCTCAGTATTATTTCCAACAATTGGTATCAGAGCAGGTCCTTCAGAAGAAACTTGATCGCTTGAAGGAAGATCTATCATCATGAGAAACTACGAGAGAGAAGCATCAATCAAGCCACCAATTTTTCATGGGACCAACTTCGTCTATTGGAAGGTAAGAGTGACAACCTATCTTCAATCTCTTGGTACAGAAGTCTGGGATATCATAGATACATGGTACACTTTTCCATCAGCAACTCCTACAGATCCGGCTGAGAAGAAGCAGTTTGAAACAAATGCAAAAGTTGTCAACACTCTATTAGGATGTCTATCTCAATCAAAATTCGTCAAGGTTATGCAGTATAAGACCGCTAAAGAAATATGGGACAAGATTGTGCTAAGCTATGAAGGAGATGAGCAGATAAAACGAGCAAAACTTCAAACCCTCAGAATTCAGTATGAAAATCTCAGGATGTACAATGATGAAAGTGTGGCTAACTATTTCCTTTGTGTAGATGAGATTGTTAAATGTATGAAAAATTCGGGTGAAGAAATAAAAGAGGTTGTTGTGGTTGAAAAGTTTCTAAGATCTTTATCTCCTAAGTTTGAATCAAAATTTTCTGCAATAGAAGAAAAGGAGAATCTACAGAAAATTACCATGTCGCAATTACACGGAATTCTAACTGCTTATGAAATGAGGAAAGGAGGACCATCAGAGAGGAGAGAAGTTGCATTCAAGGCTTCAGGTAAAGGAGATTACTATGAGTCAGGACATATGTCAGAAGAAGAGGAAGAATCAAATTTTGTCAAGAACCTTCAACGGGGTGCTGGAAGATTCAGAAGTAAGTTTCCCTTCAAATTTTTTGCTTGTGGAAGAGTCGGTCACTATGCTGCCAAGTGTCCTCATAAGCTTGACAAAGGTAAGGAACCTGTTAGATGGAACAAGAAATAGAACGTAAGTAAGAAAAGCTACTACACTCATGAAGATAGTGATGGACTCTCAAATAGTGATGAAGATGAACGAGGTAATAACTATAGACTTTTAATGGATTTTGAAGATGATGATTTTATGGATGATATAGATGAAGAAGGTCTTTATGAAGAGATTTCTAAACTCAAAATTTGTTTAGAAGAGAAAATATGATTATTGATACTTTGTAATTTCAACTGGGTGAAAGTGAAAAACATCATGAAAAGTTAGAATGTGAAATTGTGGGACTTAGAAAAGAGATTGAGAAAACTAAAGCTCTTAATCTTAGATTTGTTAAAGGATCTGAAACGTTAGATGAGA
>APFE031164800.1:217916-245124 GCA_000404065.3 Pinus taeda | reverse complement strand
AAACACACACACTCTTTCTCTCCGTATCTATCTATCTCTTCCTCCCTTCCTCTCTTCGTCTCTCTCTTTATCTCTATATGCCTATGTATCTCCTTGTTTATCTCTCTATATCACCCCCAAAACATACACACTCTCTCTCCATATCTATCTATCTCTCTTTCCCTCCATCTTCCTCTCCTTCTCTCTCTCTCTTCCCCTTATCTCTCTCTTCCCTCTCGCTCTCCTCTCTCCCTCACTCTCTCTCCATTTCTCCCTTGTCATTTCCCACTCCATCTATATCTCTATATGCCTATGTATCTCCTTATTTATCTCTCTATATCACCCCCAAAACATACACACTCTCTCTCCATATCTATCTATCTCTCTTTCCCTCCATATTCCTCTCCTTCTCTCTCTCTCTTCCCCTTATCTCTCTCTTCCCTCTCGTTCTCCTCTCTCCCTCACTCTCTCTCCATTTCTCCCTTGTCACTCCCTCTCTCTCTCTCCACCACTCTCAATGTATTTCTTCTTTCCTCCCTCTCTCTCCCCCTCCAGCTCCATCTCTCCTCTCTCTCAATTCGTCTCTCTCCCTTCCTCTCCCACCTCCCTTAATCTCTCTCCCCCATCACTCTCTCTCTCTCTCTCTCTATCCACACCTCTCCCCCTAGACTCTATGTCTCTCTCTTTTTCCCTCTCTCTCCTCCCCCCATCCATATGATGGAAAATTGTCACTTTGTGTATCTATAATATATGTAACGTCTATGATGGAAATTATTATTATTATAATATATTGGAATAATTATAGTCAATGTTATTGATTATTATACCAATAATAATATATAAATAAACAATGTGTTAAAGAAACAGCAGTATATTAACTTTACATTCTAGACAAGTCAATTTTTTGTGATCAAATTGGCAACTTTGGACCTTACATTTCACATTTTGCATTTTATTTTTACATTTATAGATGTTTTAGTATAAATATTGATTAAAATATATTAAGCTAACATTTTTTTAATATATATTTTTGTCTACATTTAAAATATGTTGTCATGCTTATATTACACCTCAACAACTACCCATACTGGTTTGTCAAGCACCTCTTAATGCAATTATGTTTTATAGTGCTTGTATGAACAAAAAAAATTACACAAGGGGTGGATTTGTTTTGGAAATAAAAAAAGTATGTAAATTGTTGAAAATTTTTAAGGATTTAAATGTTTAATTAAAAATCATATAAAAGGAGTGAAATAAAAAATATAATATTTATTACTGAAATCATGTTCCAAACGACCCCTTCTTGTATGGGTCGAACAAGGATGAGATGTAGGTTGAGAGGACATGACACTGTCACTTCATGTAAAGCATGAGAACAATGTGGTCTTCATTCCTAATAACCATTCTAAATAGTAACATCAAGACGGTAGTATATCGAGATTGTACATATATAATGGTGCTTTTGAATCCTCCGTCCATGTGCAAGTGCATTGAGGTTAGATTGCTCGCATGCTTTCATCAAGTGCAACGTTGATTTTTTATTATGCTCTTAATAGCATCCTCACTCTCGACAATGTCATTTGTCCTAGCTTATTCTACTGCTTTCCCTCAACTTCTTCCTATGAATTTCCATGAGAGTTCTCTTTATTCTTACCTTCAACTTGGTGAGTGGCATGGATGGCTTTATCGTTGCATGCTAGCGAGTCTTTGACATTCTTTGACCCTCCGCTTGTTTCTTCCATCTCTTCTTTTTCCATGTAGTTATCCCACACTCCAATTTGTCTTCGTGCTTCTCTCCCTACCATAAATATCTTTCTTACTTGTATATTCAGTGACATTTGGATTTTTTTTATTATTAAATTATTGATCACATTTTGTTTTAAAAGTTTTTAAAATTATTAAATGTAAAGTTGTAGGTCTAACAAATATTTATAAAAAGCTTATAACATAAAAATCCATTTACACTTTTGTGTATAAATATATTAATAAATTTGCATTATAAATCTATGTAGCCATAGATTTAAAGAGTGTATTTATTACTGTAATATAATATTTAGTAAGTAATGTAGAAATAAATGTGTAGATTCAATATTGTTCATGAAATTTGCTAAATCACAAGACTTGAAGCTACTCTATTGATTTGCGGAAGTTAATTCACCATCCAAAATAGTAATCATAAACGTGCAAAAGGAAACATCACACATGCACAAAGCTTTATCTAGGGAAAATCAACTTCTCAAAACCCCTTATTATATATCTTGCATTAATCAGAGAATAGAGAAGATATACATATGCTTGCTTAAGCTTGAGCACACCTTGCAAGTGTCTAGTCTATCCCTCTACTTGACTAACTGACTCTGGCCAATACTTAGCTAATTTTCAAGCCCTCCACCCTCCTATTTCCTTGCGTTGTTCCCTTGGGAAATTACCCCCTTTTCTAGAAATTTCACACTCTAGAATTGCACAATTGTGTTAGGTCTTCCTCTGACTGCATGCACCATTGGAATATGCTAAAACTAATATTACACTGCCTTGGCATCTCCATCTCAAATGGGTAACTCGAAATCTCTCCATGCAACAATTATTTTGGGTTGATTGATCAGTTAATTAGTTGATCACTAAGTGTGGTTGAAGTTCCATTTCCACAACTTGACCTCCACTAGTTCTTTTGACAATTAGAACTAGTTACTGACAATAACTTAAATTAACTGAAATAAATTGCTACATATTAGCAACCATTCATACTAAAATAGACTCAAGTTTCCCCAACTCGAATTAACTAAGTCAACTGAGTGAAAAGTACCATGTCACCTCAGTTAACTACCTCCAAGTATTCCGCTAAAATAGAAATTCGAATTTTAATCTAGTTTGACTAAGGCAAAGTCAAAACTAGATTTTCTTACTACATTTTCAACACTCCCTTTCAGCAAGAAAGGGATTATCAATCGCACCTATCATACACCTATGGAACTCAAACTTCCCTCTTGACAAGGCCTTTGTCAAAATATATGCATCTTGTTCCTCTGTCGAAATGTACTGCAACAACATAATTTTCCTCTGCACACAATATTGTAGATGGTGATACTGGATATTAATATGCTTGGAACGATCATGAAAAAAAGGATTTTCAGAGAGTTTGATACAACTCTTATTATCACAGTATATCATAGTACGATCCATCATTTGACCAAACAAGCCAACAAGTATCTTTCTCATCCTGATCGCCTCACATGTTGCTTGACATGCAACCATGTAGTCTGCTTATGCTGAGTTGAGTTCCATTGATCTCTGCATCTTGCTATACCAAGAAACTATTGTGGACTCAACACTGAAAATTCCACCTGATGTACTATTCTGGTCTGATGGACTTTCCGCCCAATCTGCATCAGTGAAGCCACACAGCTTCACTCCCTCTATCTTTTGTACCATAGTCCAAACTGGGTAGTGCCTCTAAGGTACCGTAGAACATGTTTAGCTTCCCTCCAAAATAGTTTGGTTGTCCTAACCATAGCTTGACTCAATTGGTTCACTGCATAACACATGTATGTTTTGGTGTTCACAAGATACATGAGTGAACCCACCAACTATCGGTAAACAATGGCATCCACTTCCTCACCTGAAGTGGCATCCTCTTTACTCCAGTTGGTCACCAGAGGAGTCTCCATGGGTTTGCATATGTCCATGCGAAACCTCTGAAGCATCTCGTTGGCATACTTTCCCTGAGAGATAAACGGTTCCCCATCACCTTGTTATACTTCCAATCCAAGGAAGTAGTGCATGAGACACATGTCCTTCATATCAAACTCTCTCACAAGGTCCTCCTTGAAAAATCTCATCAGCTACTCATCACTAGTAAGGATCAAGTCATCAACATATAAAACAATAATCAACAATTTACCTTCTATGAAAATATGATAGAGGTTTGCATCTGCTTCACTTCTGGTGAAGCCTAAACCGGTGAGATATTTATCGATCTTGGTCTACCAAGCTCAGAGTGCTTGCTTGAGACCATAAAACACTCGCTTTAATCTGCACACATGAGACTTCTGATCAAAAGTCTCGAAGCCTTATGGTTGCTCGATATACACCTCCTCCTCAATAACTCCATTGAGGAAAGTTGTTTTCACATCCGTCTGGTGGATCTTCCACCCCATCTTTGTAGCCAAAGTAAGGATTGATCTAATGGATGAGTACCTTACAAGAGAAAATATCTTCTCATAGTCAATCCCCTCCACCTGAAAGTACCCCTTGGCCACAAATATGGCTTTGTACTTTTCTATGCTTCTATATGTTACCTGCTTCATGTTGAAGATCCATCTCGAACCCACATATGATTTGTTTGTTGGTCTTGGGACCACTTCCCAAACACTTTTCTTCAAAAAGGATTCATACTCCTCCATTGCATCAACCCATAATTGTTTCTCTATTGCTTCCTCGAAAGAGGATGGCTCAGTCTCTACTAGCTCAGTCATAAGAGCCATGTAGACAGTGTACCGATCTGGTGACCTTCTCTTCCTGCGCTAATTTGAAGGATCACCCACATTCTCTGTCGCATCCTGCACAAGTCTCTCAGTTTCTATGGTTATCTTCCTACCTTCTTTTAATGATTCTACTTGAGTGATTATCTCCACTCTTTGCTCCTCAACTTGTGGTTTCTCCGCAACATCTTGAGGCTCCTCCTTCGGAGCTAAAATCTCCTCCTCTGGTAGGATCTAAAGCTCCCTCTCAAGAGAGTATTGCATGGCTTTATCTTCATCAAATTTGACATCCTGTCACACAAATTTCATTCTTAGGGATGGAAAATACACACGGTAGTTGTGGGGAGTTTCTGTGTAGCCCACAAATACCCATAACTCTATTGTCGGATCTAAATTCTTCCTTGATTCCTTGGAGACATGGAAATAGACAAAGGCTCCAAAGATCCTGAAGTGTGACACATGTAGCTTCCTCCCCAAGAAATCCTCCTCTAGTGTGATCATGCTAAGAATCCGATGAGGACACTTGTTCTGAAAATAGACCGTTGTGTTGCATTCTTTAGCCCACAAGTGCAGAGGTAGGCTTTGGTCATGAAACATCGTTCGTGCTACTCCCACTGTGCTTCAGTTCTTCCTCTCATCCGCCCCATTCTGTTGTGAGTTGTGGGGTGTTGTCAAATCTCATTTAATTCCTTCCTTTGCAAATAATTTTTTAAACTCATTTGGCACGTACTCACCTCCATTATTTCTCCTCAGAGATTTCACCTTCTGACCCGTTTCTTTCTCCACCAGTGCCTTGAACTCTAAGAAGTTGGAGAAAATCTCATCCTTCTTCTACATGAAGAAGATCCAGCACTTCCGTGAGTAGTCATCAATAAAGATGAAAAAATACTTATGCTTGGCAGTGGAGGTTATCGAGAAAGGTCAACAAAAATAAAAGTGGACCCTTTCAAGCACTACATGTGCTCTGTTGTCTTGATCATGGAAAATAAATTTTGTTGTACTTCCCCAAGGTACACCCTTTACATGTGTCCTAAGTCTCTAGTGCTCCTTTGGGGAGACATGTGGCAATCTGTTGCATGATCTTCAAAGTGCCATGATGAAAATGGCCAAGTATTTTATGCTAAAGTTCATCAACATCGCGACTTAGAACCTTATCCACCTTTGTGCTCAATGCAACGCAATCCTCCACATCTAACTTGTAGAGGTTCTTCACATGAACCCTGATCTACTTCACCTATCTCATGGTTGTGTCTCAAGAATGTGTTTCCTTTGTTAAAGATCACATCATAGCCACGGTCTTCCAAAACTACAACAAAGACAAGATTATTCTTTAGACCCGGAACAAACAGCGCATCCTTGAGCCTGAGAGGGGAGCCCGATTCCCTATGAAAGGTAATTGTACCAATCTTTATCGTGTTGTACCTTCCATCATCGCCCATCTCGATGTGCATATAGAGATCCTTCTCCTCCAAATCATTGAAAAAGTCTTTATTCCCCATCATATGGAACGAGGCATCCTTGTCGAGATACCACACGCTTCACATCATTGTGATGGTCATGCATGCAATGAGAGTAAAATCAAGATCAAACTGGGAATCCAAATATTCACCCACTGGTCCTCCAGTGGTCTTCTTACTTGTCTTCTTATGTGGACACTTCGTGGCACACTGCCCGAATTCATGATAGTGAAAGCACCTGATTCTGGACAAGTCTTTCTTCTTGCCTCCTTGACTCGATTCTACTATGGATTGGGATTTATTCCCTTTCACTTTCTTTGCCTTTCCATCTAAGGCACAGTTCTCCTCATCCTCGCCCTTAATTAAGGTCTCGTCTCTAGTATTCGACCTTATTTCCTCTTATACCAAATCGGACTTTCTCCCTCCCATTCACCAAATCTTGGTAGTTATGCTAGCTATTGGGAAGGCCTAGAAGGGATAGACTCACCAAATCAAGTACTATGGAATGGTCTTGTTTCTCTGCATCTTGATATTTCGAAGATTTTCCTTGAGTTAAAGCTTCCTGTGGTCACTACTATTTTGGAACAAATATGTCAGTTATTGCCACATTGCATATGAATTTTCTTTCCCATGGAGATTTGAGACGATATGGTCTTGTACTCCCTCCAATATGATCCTCCTTGCCTTAGCAACACACTTCTTCCATTTTGTTAGATCCTTTGCATCAAATGCTACTAGTTTCAGAATATAATTATCAATGAATTTTGTCAACCCATTATCCTCCAGTATTGCCTCCATGTGGTCCTTCCATGAAACATAAGTTGAGCTTCCCTTAAGGGACTACTCGAGACTTAGCCCATTGAAATCCATCTTCTCAGTTCTGAAGAAAACCTGCAACACCGATCTGCAAATTCAAATCTCATGCAATGACACCTTCGAAATCTCTGCTCTACAGTGATTCCAGATCCGATACCATGTAGAAAATAATGTGTAGATTCAATATTGCTAATGAAATTTGCTAAATCACAAGACTTGAAGCTACTCTACTGATCTGCAAAAGTTGATTCACCATCCAAAGCAAGAATCATAGACATGCAAAAGGAAACATCACACATGCACAGATATTTATCTAGGGGAAAGGAACTACGCAAAACCCCTTACTATCTATATTGCATTAATAAGATAATAGAGAAGAAATACATATTATTTCTCAAGCTTGAGAACACCCTGCAAGTGTACATTATATCCCTTTGCCTAACTAACTGACTCTGGCCAATGCTTATCCAATTTTCAAGCCCTCCAAGTTCCTATTTCCTTGCATTGTTCTCTTAGGAAATTGCCCCTATTTTTTTAGGAATTTCACACTGTAGAATCTGTGATAAAAACTTAAACAGGAACACAAAAATTTACAGATATAACCATAAATACGGAAATGCAGTAGAAATAACACTTCAATTCATTAATATCAAAATATTGAAATATGCTTATAAACATAATGGAAATAAACTAGCTTGAGCGATGGTAGCTTATCTCTGAGAAGAGATGTGGAAGCGACATGCCTCTGAACTATGTTACAATGAGGCTCAAGGGCATATTTATTATTGAACAACAAGTGAAAAACCTAAACAACCAAAACCCTAACCTAGGAGATGTAATGCCAAGAATTTGTGGGCCCTATTGGGGTTATTTGGGAAACCAACTTCTTGAGGTCATATCTTGGTCATATTATCTTCATTTGGCGTACGATACCTTGTTGGAAAGGTCTCTCTGAGTACTATAGAATTTATGCCAAGCCCAGGCCTATGGCTATAGGCTTGTTGCAAAACTCAAAAAAAAAGTCGTTTAGGGGGTCAAAACTGCTTCGGAAGTTCACGTCTCAAAAAACTGTTGAAAATAGTAAATTCTGAAATAAACAAGGAAACAGAGGAAACCGACTGGAGGTCTAGGTGGAATAGGTGGGTGGACACTAATATCCACCTTGATCAGTCCTCCCCCCTTAGGAAGAAATGGCCCCCATTGCGTGCAAATTCGAGTCCATGATGTGAGGAAATTTCTGTTGAACCTGGTCCCTAATGAAGGAGTTGGCGTGCTTTGACAACTCAATATAGTTGGATCCTTTGTTGGTGAGTGTTCTTGATTTGTGTGTCCATGAGCTGATCAGTTGTGGCCCGTTCCATGCAGTCTGGGTTGAGCTCTGTTGGTGTGAGTTGTTCTGCAATGTCGGATGTGTCCAATAATGGTGGAAAGTATGGCCGAAGGAGTTCAACATCGAACACTGGGTGGAGACCAAGGAATGGTGGGATGTTGAGCTCAAAGGCATTGTCCCCTACAGCCTTGGCGATGGTGTATGGCCCATATCGGAGTGGGAAAAGTTTGCAATGGGTTCCAGTGAGGCGCTCCTTCTACAAATGTAGCCAAACTTTTTCACCCACCTAGAACTTGTGCAACACTCAACGTTGATCATGGCGCTGCTTGTACTTAGCATTGGCTCTGTCCAATATATCATGGCCCTGCTGGAAAATGTGTTGAATGTGCTCAATGAAGTTGTTAGCCCTGTCGGCTTTAGACTGGACGTGAGTCGAATCTGCCTGTGTAGCTACAAATGGTATGGCCACATCAATGGAACATAATGGTTGAAATCCCAACCCTACCTGAAAGGGGTTATGGCTCGTTGAGCTATGGAGAGCTCTATTGTAGCTATGTTGAACATAGCCGAGGCTTTCATCCCATATGCGTGGATGCTTCAAGTTGTACAAGTGCAGAATGTGTACGATCATCTTTTTGATGACATCAATTTTCCCATCCATTTGGGAGTGGAACTCAGGAATTTGTTGTCCTGATCTGAGATAATGGATTGTGGGATCCCAAAGTGTACCCACACTTACTCAAAGAAGAGCTTGGCATTGGACTTTGTTGTGATACTCTTCTTGCAGGTCACCATAATGTCCATCTTAGAGAATATGTCGATGACCACGAAAATGTAGTCATTGTCCGGCTTAATAGAAGGAAGGCCCGACATGTAATCCATGGAGATAGCTTCCTAAGGTTGACTAGGAGTAGGTAGAGGGGTATATAAGCCTTGTTTCTTGATGGTTGGTTTGCAAAGGGCGCAAGCGGTGCAGGAAATAATGTACTTCCCAACATCTTAATGAAGTTTCAGCCAATAAAAATACTTTTGTAGTACTGCCACTGTTTTCTCTACTCTGAAATGTCCAGCGACCTGACTGTAGTGCATCTCCCAAATAGTCTTGGCACACTCGCTTGAAGGAATATAGATATGTCCCAGGTGGCATAACAGTGCATCCTGAAGGTGAAATTTTGGAACCTGCTTCCCTTCCAGGAGTTGTTGGTGTGTGTTGTTGAATTCTGGATTGCTTTGGTGAAAATGCGGCCACCCCGAAGTCTCATGCCCACAGGAGTCGAGCACAATAATCAACACCATGACTAGTGATTAGCTGAGGCAGTGTACAACATTATTGATGTTTCCCTTCTTGTACTTAATGTTCAAATGGAAGTGTTGTAAGTAGGTGGACCATTTCTAATGGTGGCCATTCTGAAACTTCCCTTGTGTTTTTATAAACTACAGGAGTCAGTGGTCTGTGTGGATGACAATTTCCTTCCCCAAAATGTAATGCTTCCATTAATGGAAATCTTACACAATGGAATACATTTTTTTGTCATAAGTGGGATACTTTCATATTGTGTTTGAAAGTGTCTCACTATGGTAAGCCATTGGATGCCCCTGTTGAGTAAGAACTACACCAATAGCATAGTTGAAGGCATCTGTCTCAATCTCAAATGGTTGTTGTAGGTCCGGTAATGTGAGCACTGGTGCAGATCAGAGGCAATGCTTCAACTCGTAAAACGCCTTCTGTTAGGTTTCAGACCAAAATAACTTTGCTTTTGCTATGCCCTTTGTGACTTGACTTAAAGACCAAGTGATATGATAGAACCCCAACACGAACCTGCAGTACAAATTGGCAAGACTCAGAAAGTTGCGAAGCTCTATTAGAGTGGTTGCAGCTAGCCAATCCCGGATGACTTGTGTCTTGGTTGGGTCCACATGCACGTGCTGCTCATCAATGATGTACTCCAGATATTGAACCAAGGTCATGCCAAAAGTGAATTTCTCCAAATTGGCACACAACTTGTGTTGTCGCAGGGTTTGAAGGACTTGTCGAATATGGTGGAGGTGTTCTTCCCAACTCTGGTTGAAGATCAATATGTCATCTAAATACACCACCGCAAATGCATTGGTGAAGGGTCGCAATATGTGGTCCATCAATGTCATGAAGCTTGTGGGGGAATTCGTCAACCCAAAAGGCATGGCCAACCATTCAAAAAGCCCCTCCTTGGAGTTGAAGGAAGTCTTCCACACATCGAAGGGTTCAATAGGCACCTGGTGATAACCAAACTTCAAGTTAATCTTGCTGAAATATTTGGCCCCCTTGAGCTGGTCTAGAAAGTCATCAATCCATGGAATTGTGTACCTATTCCGCACAGTGATATTGTTCAATGTCTGATAGTCAATACAGAGTCTTCACATCTCGTCCTTCTTCTATACCAATGCAATCGGGCTCCCACAGGGTGATGAGCTTGGTCTGATGTGCCATTTCTACAACTGTTCATGAATCTGCCTCTTGATCTCATCGTTCTCCAGAATAGAGCGTCGATAGATTGGTCCATTAGGTAGCGGCTTGTTTGGGGTCAGATCGATGGAGTGCTTGACCTAACAATGCAGAGTTACCCCTGTAGGTGAGGCAGAAATGTCCCCGTACTCCTCCATGACCTTGTCCATCTACTGTTGTTGTGCGGAGGCGCCCTATCTAGAAGTCTTGGACACAACCTTCTTCTTTCCCTGAGGGTGAATCGTAAGGAAAACAAATTTCCTGGTCTGGTAAATGATCTTACTGCATTTCTTTGAAGTGATCAAAGAGATGGAGATAAGCGGGCTACCTCTGGTATCCTGTACAATTTATTGCCCAAAGTAATAATCACAAAGCGAGGTATACACTCATATACAACATGTTGCTTCCACAAATATGGTTGTCCTAATAATACATCACAAAATTCAAGAGGAGCAACATCACACAGTACCTCATCTGTGAAGGTCTTGATGTTGTAGCACAGGTGGCACTGCTGGCTAACGTGGAGATCTCGTCATTGGTGAATCCACCCAATGGTGTACAACTCTAGATGTGTTGTCACCGGTATGGCCAACCGCTTCATGACCTCTACTAAAATGAGGTTCTTTTAGCTCTCGCTGTCAACAATGAACTACAACGAAGAACCCTTCACCCACATCTATGAGTGGAAGAGGCATTCCCCCTCCTCTTGATTTTCAAGCTCATTCTTCTAAACCTTTATGGTGGCCACGATGGCACTGGGCTCTGCGTCAATGATCTACTTCCCTTTGGCATTCCCCTTGTCGGGTTCTAACTCAGAGTCGAAACATTCATTTGAATGAGAAGCCTTCAGCTTAGCCACCAGCGATTGCTTGGTCCAACACTCACTTATGTTGTGAGTGGAGCTCTTATGGAACTCACACCATTTTCCCGTGTCCTTCTTTGTCTTCGTGGTGTTGTTCTTTTCTTGCGGCTTTGGGGGGTTGTCCTAGGACACCCCGCATTGGCTTTGGTCTTTTCTCTGTGGTTTGGGGGCACCTTTTCCTTGCTTCAAATTCACAGATCCAAAGTCTCGCTTCTTCTGTTTAAACCATAAGCAAGCCCTTAGGCCCTTCCTTAGATTGACATTAGAGTTCTGCAAGTAAACCTGTGGCTGTGGAATAATACATACAAAAATGACAAGTGGCGTCACCTGGCTGGACACCCTTGTAACCTTTGTTGTTACCATTTTGAGTAGTGCCACACCAGATAGGCATTGTTCTTCCTACGCATTAAGCTTTTCTGGTATATTCCCAAGGCAAGCAGGTGGGAGGCCTATTGGTTATAACCTACCCAAGCTGGTAGGTAAGATGTAATAAGTAAAGTAGGAATCAATAAAATAGGGCAGTGAAAACGATCCACTGATCCAAGACTGGTGGAAAAAGAAATTCATCTAGTAGGTAGGTTGAAGCATTCCCTCCCAAGCTCAATCTTGACGGCATATTATATGCTGTTTCGAGCGAGGAGATGTCCAGGAACTCCATCTCGTCATGGATGTACTTGTGTAGACATCCATGGCACTTGAGTATCAAATTCCACTCAGAATCCTTGATATCCAACTTTGTGCGGAGGGTATGGAAAACATTTGTGAACTCTGACACATATTGGTCCCTTCCCTGTCGTAGTGTGGTCCACTTTATGTATTTATCTTCATAGCTCCCGACAGGGTAATATTGTTCCTTGAAGGTGTCTCAGAAAGAATCCCAAGAGGGTGCGGTTGAAAACAATGAGGATTCTCTCTCGTCCTTTTGTTCACAGTAGGTTTCCCATCAATCCTTGTCATGTGGGGCAAATTTGAGAAGTGAAAAAGTAATATTTTCCCGATTATAAAAGTCATGAACTGAAAAATATCCTTCCAACAAATTCAACCATTTATCTATGGCATTTTCATCTATCTAGCCCTAAAATATGGGAATATCATAGTTAACTTGTACCTTAAAAGGAGTGGTGCCTCCATAGTTGTTGTTGGATGAAGATGCGTTGCCAGTGGGTAGCAGTCAAAGGATCTAGGCAAAGTTATCCATCATCGTGTTCCTTTGTCGCTTGAGATCTTCCTTGAGCAATATTTTGAAAGGATCTCCTACCCCCTTGTCTTTCTTTTCTTCCACCATAGGAGGTCGTCGGGGTTTGCAAACCTGATCTTGTAAAAGTTCAACCAGTTCAATCCCTAACTCCTTATACCCTAACTTTTTTGGAGACATGCAAATAAAAACAAATAAATAGCATACCGCTCTAATACCACTCATTCGAACTTAAACGAGAATGCAACAAATTACAGATATAACCATAAATACATAAATGCTGCAGAAATAACACTTCAATTCATAATATCAAAACGTTGAAATATGCTTATAAACAGAATGGAAATAAACTAGCTCAGACGATGATAGCTTATCTTTGAGAAGAGATGTGACGATTGCATGCCTCTAAATTGTGTTACAATGAGGCTCAAGGGCCTATTTATTATTGAATAATAAGGGAAAAGCCTAAATAATCAAAACCCTAGCCCCATGAGATGTAACGCTAAGAGTTTGTGGGCCCCGTTCGGGTTAGTTGAGCAGCCAACTTCCCAGGTTCGTAACTTCGTCATATTATCTTCGTTTGGCATGTACGATACCTTATTGGAAATTTCTCTCTGGGTACTACAAAATTTGCAGCAAGTCCCTGCCCAAGGCTGGGGGCCTGATGCAGACCTCAAAAAAAGATCGTTTAGGGGGTCAAAATTGCTCCAAAAGTTCAGGACCTAAAAAAATGCTAAAAATAGTAAATGATGAAATAAACAAGGAAACAGAGGAAACCAAATGGAGGTCTAGGTGGAATAGGTGGGTGTCCACCAATATCCACCTGGATCGGACTTCATGCACCACCTGTACACATTGGAATATGCTACAATTGATAGTACACTGCCTTGGAATCTCCATCTCAACTGGGTAACTAGAATTCTCTGCATGCAACAATTATTTTGCGATGATTGATCAGTTAACTAGTTGATCACTGAGTGTGGTTGAAGTTTCACTTCCATAACTTGACCTCCACTATTTCTTCTGACGGTTGGAACTAGTTAAATTTACAATAACTCAAATTAACTGAAATAGATTGCTACAAATTAGCAATCAATCATGCTAAAATGAACTCAAGCTTCCCCAACTCGAATTAATTGAGTTAACTGAGTAGCAAGTGCCATGTCACCTCAGTTAACTACCTCCAAGTATTTTGTTGAAATAGAAATTCGAATTTTAATCTAGTTTGACCAAGGAAAGTTAGAACTAGATTTCTTGTTGCATTTTCAATATATATATATATATATATATATATAATTTTTAAATATATATTTTTTAAATAGGTTTTTCAATAAAATTTATTTAAATTTTTGATTAAAATTTTTAAAATGATATATTTTCAATTTACTTAAATTTTATAATTAAATGTAAAAGAGTTTCTCCTAGTAACATGATTAAACAAATTATTAAAATATAAAAAAATTCAATTACAATATTATTTTAATATAAATGTACGAGGCTCCTCGATTGGGGTGTGATAAGACAATTGGACATTGTCGGGATTTTTGCTATGGGCAAAACTTTAATGGGAAAGGACAGTGGTGGTTGTTTTACGTCCCTCACACACTCGCCTTTAGTTGCAAGGTGGCAACACACATGGTAGACATTAATGGTGACTGGAGAGGTCGACGAGACATCTCCTTGCCGGGTTTTATGTTATTAGCTCAGGTTTGTTTGGAGGTATTTTCATTGGTATTGTTACATTTCTAATTGCAATATTTGGGTCACATGCAAAGGTACCTTCAGAGGTCTTCCATCCAGGTGCAGACGACCTTACCCTCTTCCCTATGGATGACAACTGCAAGTTTGAATTATCAACGTTTGCACCAACACCCCATGCTAGTATGTCGCTTCGAGCTAAAGGTCTTGGCATTTGATTTCAAGCTTTCCTTTCACCTTCGTGGTTGGCAGAGTTGCAGTATGGTGTGTCCATTCTCTACCAGAGACACCTCTACAAGGGGAGGTCAAGGGAGGAATCAGAGTGTTGGTCGGAGGTCGGGAGGAAACCAACCCGAGCCACGTCTACTTAGGGGACAGATTCGTAAATCCACCTCTATACTTATTCAAGAAGATGCTCAGACCTATCAAAGCGGTACACAACCTCAGATTTGATAGTTAATCTCTAGTTGGGAAGCAGATTTAAACCAACAGACAAAAAGAATGGATTTGAATGTGGAGGAATGGTGAGACCTGGTGCCGGACCTTGGACATTCCAGAGGTTGGTCCTCTCAATACAAATAGAATGTTTATCTTTACTCGTTGATGAAGAATACTGTGGCTAGAGCCTTGGCAACTCCTTCAATTGTTCCTTCCAACACTGATCCCGAACTCCATGAAATTCATAAGGAATTCCAACTCATACAATTCCATATTCAGCGAAAGAATGTTTGCCTCAGCCGCATAGAGAATCATGTTCCATGTCTCCCTCAGTCGGAATTTCCAGGTTCTAGTGTGAAAGAACCTACACCCGTGGACTCATCCAATTTATAGTAGCATGATTTGCATAGTTTGGCTTTTTATTTTTCTTTTTATAGATGAAGTCTCTGCAAAATTTGTAATTATGTTCTAGTTATCTAGTCACTAGGAGAATTAAGGATAATCATACATATATAGTTATGATAGAGGGTCTCAAACTATTTTGTTTTTGGATGGCTTATAATGTGGTAAAGTGGCCAACAAGCCTGGTTTCCCAATAGGCAGGTCGAGGCCACCTAAACATATGGATATGGATGTAGCTTGCCTATTTTTTATGAAAATGAATGAAAAAGGTTGTGCCAAGCTTAAAAAAAAAACATATAATTGTACGAGGCAAAATGAAAAATCTGCAATTATTTTTAGCCAAGAATTTTGGCTTTTGCATAAGAATAAATACAAGTTTATATCCGTCAAAATGAGATGAAGAGTTCGTGTGACATAAATAATGGGTGAAAAGGTAATGTTCCAATTATTTACTCTCTAAAGTGAACAATAAAACAATATAGCATACATGTATACCACTTTTGGGCTAAAACATATTGGACATTTGTCTAAAAATGCTTGCATGGAACTATATTAGTTGGTGAATATTACACTCGAGCTTTCCATTTATTTGATGTCATACACTTTTTCCGGAAATAAAATAGATTTAGAAATTAACACTTTAATGTGGTCTATGTGTGCATTGTAATAATTTATTGAGGAAAAGGAATCTCGGGACATTTTGTGACACTTGTCTCTATCACTCAATTCAATTATTTGTTTCTATCGGTTTGGTAATCGTCCCAACAAATATATTTTAATGCATGAAAATTATTAAAAAATACTTTATTAATGGATGAAAATTATTATGAAGTACTTAAGCATAGATTATGAGGACATCTGGCAATCACAAAGTTTTTTTTAGAATTTTTATTTTTTAATCTAATTTTTATAACTAACAATTCATTTTAAACCCATAGAATTAGTGTAGTCAATAGTTTTAGCTAATTAAAAAATAGGATTTCCTAATTTCAAAAATTTTAAAAATAATTTAAAATTAACAAAAAAAAAATAATATAATATTTTTGGAAAACTTTAATAAACCTTATAGATTGTTTCAAAAATTTTAAAAGTCAATTTTTTTTTACCATAAATTGATTATAAGAAAGGCAGGTATAATAAAAGTCCAAAATAGAGGCCACAAGACAAAAGTCGACCATTGACATAGGAGCTCAAGACGCAAAGACATAACCTAAGTAAAAGCTTGTGGGGACAAAAGAGGAGGTAATACCCAATTTTCCCTAACGCGACCCCAAAGTTATAGCAACCAAAACTCTAACCTTAGCAGCAACAAAACAAAGGACAATGTCTACAAATGGACACCCCAGGCACCAATAAGCGAGACCAAGGTGAAAGATATAAACAATAATTACTTGGAAACCAACTTATGGAACGTAATTGCACCCATTGAATCAGCAAGGTCTAAGACTCATAAACAAATTGAAAAGTGACCAAAATATCAGTTGTCATAAACTAACATAGGACAAGGGTACGAGATACCTGAGAACTCGAACTCCACCATATGTGAATTTGACTGAACAATCACTAATTCCAAAACCAACCCTTTCTCTATAGAGTGCAAGAACAACACAAAATACATTGGTTCCCCACTCGATCCACCATGGATAATAGAGAAGAGGTGGAAACTCCTTGAATTACCGCCAAAATCAACACTGCATGGTAGAGATAGCGTACACTCCTAGTAAAACCTCGATGCACATGACCGTGAAACCAAAATCATGGGGGTGGGTGGCATACCTCACCTCCATTTTATCTCAAAAAATTTCTTTGTCACCCCACATGCATGAATTTGACATGAAGGAATGTTGGATACATAGCTTGAAACCCACCTCGATCAATGTTCCACGCCATGTGCGTTAAACGCCAAATGTACACCCATATTTCGCATTTTGAAGGCTTAATAAATGACATATCAAGGTTAAGTAGAGATACCCCATCAAGTAATAACATTTAATATTATTAATAATTGAAAATATTTGCCAAAAAAAATTATCAATATTTGTATATATGCTTAATTGAATGTGATTAACTAAAAAACATTTTAAAATTAAAACTAGTATTAATTCAAACTCCATGTATTTTATATATAAAATATATGTTCATAATTTTGAAATAAATTTTTTATTAAAATCAAATTAATATTATATATATTTAAATTATGTTCAATCTATTCCATTTATTATATTTTTTTGAAATATTACATTTGAAGCGCAGCATTAATTATGACGATTCTATTTTATTATATATGTATGTACTTTTATCATATTCTATTATATATTTATGTAGTTTTATCATATTTTATTATGTTTTTATGTATTTTTATCCATATGATTTATGATTTAATCATGTATGTGTTATCTATTATATCTATCAACTTAGATTTATCCTAACTCTGGATTTATCAAGTGTTGAGAGGGATCAAATACCTTGAGGTGAAAACTTTTTTTTGAGTGGAAAACTTGAGAAAATGTTTGCACCTTGATAGATTTGATCACTATTGATTCTTGATAGATTCAAGATTAAGATGCATCTATATTGGCTTCAGTCATGCACAATCACACAAATTTGTTGAACATCTTACTATTATGATCATTTTAAATATGTTAAATATGTCTAATATTAATCTGGTCTTTTTTTTAGTCGAGAATTAGCGCAATTAGTCAAGTCCCTGTTGTTAAAACACCTTTGTTATTGAAAGGTCACAAGATCAATTCTCTCAACACTCTTGAGATTAGGCTCCGTGGTGGATCTACCTAGTACAAATAATGTGTAAGTAGCAGTCATCAATCTCTAGAGTTTGTGAACCTATTGTGATATTCAACAACCCCCCCCCCCCCCCCCCCCCCCATTTATTGGTATAATAGATAATATTCTATTAATAAATGGGGACCCATGATAAAATCCTTCAAAAAATAAATATAGCACTTAGACACTTTCTTTTAAGCTTTTTGGAATAAAGCAAGATATCAAGTCAAAACCCTTTGAAAGCTAGCAATCCTCGCCTTTTCGAATACCGTTGGACCAAGTGTGTCAAAAGCCTTGTTAATAAGCAAAACTTTCGAAAAGTGATCAAAAGAATCATCGCGCTTAACTTAGATATCATTAGGCCTTTCATTTAAAAATAAAACCTAAAGCATTTCCTATTAAAATGAATCCCGTATCGTAGCGCACTCTCACGAAGCATGTTGAAACGTGTGAAATGTGATATTGCGATGAAACGGTGAATCTAATCGCATCGCATCAGAACACTTAAGAAAGGTCTGAAATCTTACGGACTGCGCGATGTTGCGAAATGTGATAAAATCTCGGACCCGATAGAACCCAATATCATAAAATGATGATTAAGTTTGTCGCGTGATGAAAAGCGCTTTATAAAGTAAATAGATTTAAATAATAAAAAACACACCACTTATCCCGCATCTCACATCCCACATGAGCTTAAGGAACTTTAAGAAAGCGCACAATCAAACATGCGAAATGTGATTTGCGACATTGCATCACAATCACAAAATCGGCATTCTCGCAACTTAAGTCCACCACCTTCAACCGCATCCTTCTCGTTTTGCGATGTGATACATTAATGAGCAATAAAAGCAACGATAAGGAACTATTAGTGGTTATATAATATAGGTTAATTCCATTTATGAAAAAAACAACTCGACATGATATGGTATCTTTTCATTTGCGTTTCATTAAAACTCCTTTCTTGTCATATTTTCAGGTTATTTGTATCATTCATTCTCATTGTCATTCTTACTTGTGTTTATCCAATAACTTCCACTTTGCTCCATTTTAGGAAAAATCTATAGAGAGCATTGTCGGAAACAATGGGAAAGAAGGGAAAGGTAGCTGCGTCCAAGAAATCAGAAATTATTCCTCTTTTCTCCGATACTACGTGTAACAGAGACAGAGGAACTACAACCTGGGAGGCTATGTACAACTTGTTAGAAGGAGAGAACCTAAGGCCACTGGAAACAAAGGCCACAGATCATTCCCAAGAGTCATCTGGTGCCTCCTATTTCAAGACGGCATGCACTTTCTTGCACTGCATAGCTGCACAACCAAAGATAATCCCATACACTGACATGGTCAAGTGGGTAATTGATGAGGTAGACATTGCAGACCTAACATTCAGGAATCACAGGCAAGAAGTCATGGGGCCTTTTTTAGCAGACAACCTACGAATCATGTACCAGTTACCAGAGCTGCAGAAGCTCTACATTAAACAGTGCCTTGAGCAATTTGCCAAGGAGAATGAAGACCAGAAGATGTCATCCAAACTTGGATAGCAAATAAAGGCAAGCTCAAATGGGATAAAACAGGTATGTACTCTACGACATCCATTTCTCCCCCTTCTAGTTTCGCGGCAACAATGTTATGTAGATTGTTTAGTAAACCCAATATCACCAAGTTTTCCCCGGAATGGCTCCCATTAATAGATGCAGCGGCGAATGCAACAATAATAAACTAGGCTCAAATTTTGTCAGATAATTTAAAGGCCATAATGGAATATAAGAGAAAAAGAAGCCCCTCTTTAAGGATTCATCCCCCGTTTTTTATGACTTCTTTTGTAATAGATTCAATCTAGTTTAGTTCTAAATTTCCCATTATGGAATGGAAGTGGACTGCTCAAGACCCGCTTCCTATCCATGTTTACCATAAGACTTCGTGGGAATCTCAGTTTCACCCCCATTTTTACAAAATTTGTCAAGGAGTCATGCTCCCCATGCATAAAGAAATATACAATAGAACCACCCCTAGTTTTTCTAAAGAGACCAAAGTGGATATCTTTCTCATAGCCATATGGTTTGGGGAGGAGACATTTACCTATGTCAGAATATTTGGGAGCGTTGCTTCACCGCATGTTCTCCCATATTATGTCCCTAACAAATTATTGGCTAGATAAATAGCCTACCAAACTGCAGGGCAAGGTGGATTAAACAGAGGACTGAAAGAGCAGAAGAAGGCCATTTGGCCTACATTTCCATTACAATGTGGTGCATATTCGCTACTTGATTTTGGACATGCATGCAAAGAAGCAAAGATTATTAAATATCTGAAATTAGCTACATTTCTGGGAAGGCAGTATGACCCGAACAACACTGGTAAGATTTTTCCTACTATGGTGAAAGTAAAACCTTTCACCCACGAAGGGGACCCCTTTGATGACCTCTTCATACAGGCAAAAACATACTCACAAGTGTTGCATTTGGCATCGAGACTTTTTACACCAAATGATCTTAGATCTTTCCATGTGTATAGGGAAAAAATATTATTGAAGGTCCCATTAGACCTATTGCAGATAGAACCAATAAGGGAGCCAACTCCTAGCGTAAGCTTGAATGATAGCTCCAAAGAACACTCTAAAGAAAAAACCAAAGAGAGAACTACGCATGAGTCAGAGCACTCAAAGCAGCAATCTCAAAATGGAGGACATACAAATAATGAGTCTAAAAAGGACACAACTGGAACTACAGAGGAAACAACCGAGCAAACTTCAACAAAGAAAGAAACAGAAATTGTCTCTGCATCAACTCAGTGGGGAAAGAGCCCAATTATTGACTTGGAACAGGAATGGGAACAGTTCAACAAGAAGCTTCACATAGATTCAAACCTTGAGAAAACATATGAGATACAGACTCCTAAGCAAACCCAACACAAGTCAAATATGGAAACAACAGAGTAAGGAGTTAAGGACACTCAAAATGTTGAAATCATTCATGTTACGCCCACTTCAGAAATTGTTTTGAGAGTTGAAGAGATACCTCCACTAGATGTATTTTATAGTCCCACCCACAAGTCTATATTCAAGAAACAAAGGAAGAAAAGAAAGTTGGACGTTATAATTGTTACAACTTCCGAAAATGAACCAATGGTCATCATTTGGAAGGACTCGCCCATAGACCCATTTGAAAATCTCACAAAATTATCACAATACGTAGGAGCCTATGCCACAACAAATATTGACAAAGCGATAGAGGTCCAAATGTTGCTTAAGGAAAAAGAACAAAGAATTATGTTGTTAGAACAACAATTAGCTCAGGAAAAATCCAATCAACAAGTAGAATTACAAGTAGCCCAACTCCAACAGGCATTTGAACAAATTAAAATACAACATTCGACCAACCTAGCAGAAAGAGATGCGCAGATACAAACTATAACAGATAAGTTTAAGGATAATCCGCAAATCGATGAGTTCATCAAGGAAGCGCTCAGCGTTAACTCCCAAGTAATGCTATAGAAGGAAGTACTTTGCAAGAATATTTCGCAGATAAGTCCTTACTGCGAAACCAGTGATAAGTTAACAAACCAAGTTGTTGACATGATACTTGAGTATGATGAAATCCATAAAAGGATTTCTGACTTTATCGCCTAGCAAGAATCAGAAGGGAGAAAGGTTTATTTGTCGAAGCTGGAGGAATCTCACAAAGACATCTTTTTCACAGATTTGGATTCTCGTTGAAGCAAGCAAAAAGGGAAAAATTGATAGCAACGACAGCAGCAAACAACATAATTGAAGCCATCAACGAAACTCTGCATGGCACCAACCTAGTTACAGAATGTGTACCAGGATTTCTTCCGAATGTCAAACAGTTAGAGCAGCAGTGGAGGCAGGGAGTGCAGAAAAAGGAGGAGGTGATCAGACAGCTAAGCAGGCTGAATTGGGAAGCATACTAGCAGTTTTTAGTGAAACCATACAGTGAGTGGATGACTTTTAGGTGCTTAACAACCTCAACACAAAAAATGGTGCCAACACTAACATACACTATATTGAAGAAACCCCTTCGTCTTCTATGCAAGTAAGACAATCACTAATCCTTAAGCTCGAAGAAGAATGGGTTAAAATCCAAAATAACACATGCACATCATCAACAATTAGTCAAATCTTCATTTGATGTAAATTTTGTAAGCTCAAAATCCTTTTAGCTCGGAGACCTGGTATTGAAATGGGATAAAACACAAGAAAAAAGGTAAGCATACCAAATTCCAAAGAATGTGGCTTGGCCCGTTTCAAATTGTCGAACAAACATGCCCATCAACTTTTTTATTGCAAAATTTATCAAGCAAAAGAGATTCTCTGCCTGTTAATGGGCAGATTCTAAAAGAATATTTTTCATAGAAGATAATATCTTCTATTCATTGTATATTATTGCCTTTACTTTTTAGGAAAATAAAAGTTGTAGTAGCATTTACTTTTGGCCTTTGTAAATAGTTTCTTTTATATTTTGACTTTTCGCTTGTATAAGTAGATATTGTTAAGAAGATGATTTTTACATTTGAAACATAAGCTAAGTTATATCTCTCTGAAATTGCTTGTCCTCTACCAAAATTAGTTGTCATTTGGTAAAACTCAACTTTGTAAAAGAACCCTTGTTCTACCATCAGTTAAGAAAAATATCTATAACAAATCAAGGACTCTCTATAGAGAAGCATCTTTAACTCTGTAATTGTCATCCAAAAAACTCTTAAGGAGTCAATGATTCTCCCCATCTAATGAGCTTTCACTTTTTAGCGTGTAATTCTAAAATATGCTTAAAGGATAAGAGGTCTCATCAAGAGCCGACTTATCATTATCATAGGGAAGTAACAAGCTGACATTACTAATACTTCATACCAAAACAGGGTAATGGTTTGAGATTATGTTAATCAAAAGACAAGGGGTCTTATCACGAGCTAGCTTGTTCAGTTAAAATTACAACCAATGAATGGCATTGTCAATTTTGGTCACCATTTTTTATTTTATTTTTTAAGAGAAATGTTACTTATCTTGTATTTCATGTATTTTTATTTTTCTGAACTACCTTTATTTTGAAGTTTTTAGAAATTTCAAAAAATTGTCAAAGATAACTAGTTCTTCCAACGAATCGCCAATTATTATGTTATTCAACAACCCCCTGATTTATTGGTATAATATATAATATTCTATTAATAAATGGGGACCCATGATAAAATCCTTCAAAAAAAAAATTAACACTTAAACACTTTCTTTTAAGTTTTTTGGAATAAAGCAAGATATCAAGTCAAAACCCTTTGAAAGCTGGCAATCCTCGCATTTTGGCATGTCGTTGGACCAAGTGTGTCAAAACCCTTATTAACAAGCAAAACTCGCAAAAATCAATCAAAAGAATCATCGCGCTTAACTTAGATATCATTAGGTTTTTCATTTAAAAATAAGACTTAAGGCATTTCCTATTAAAATAAAGCATGTACCGCATATCGTCATTCACGAAGGGCACACTCTCACGAAGTATGTTGAAATGTGCGAAATACGATATTGCAATGAGATAATCAATCTTATCGCATCGCATTGAAACACTTAAGAAAGGTCTAAAATATTACAAACTGGGCGATGTTGCGAAATGCAATAAAAACCCAGACCTAATAGAACCCACTATCATAAAATGATGATTAAGTCTGTCGCGTGATGAAAAGTGCTTTGTAACGTAAATAGCTTTAAATAATAAACACACCGTTTATCCCACATCTCACATCTCGCAGGAACTTAAGGAACTTTAAGAAAGCGAACAATCAAACATGCGAAATGTGATTTGCGACATTCCATCGCAATCGCAAAATCGACATTCTCGCAACTTAAGTCGCCACCTTCAAAGCCATCCTTCTCATTTTGTGATGTGATGCATTAATGAGAAATAAAAGCAACGATAAGGAACTATTAGTGGCTATTTAATATAGGTTAATGGCATTGACGAAAAAAATGGCTCCACGTGATACAATATATTTTCCTCTGCGTTTCATTAAATCTATTTTCTTGTCACATTTTCAGGTTATCTATATCATTCATTCTCATTGTCATTCTTACTTGTGTTTATCCGATAACTTCTGCTTTGTTCCATTTCAGGAAAAATCTACAGGGAGCATTGTCGAAAGCAATGGGATAGAAGGGAAAGGCAGTTGTGTCTGAGAAATCAGAAATGAATCCTCTTTTCTCTAATACTACGTGTAGCAGAGACGAAGGAACTACAACCTGGGAGGCTATGTACAACTTGTTAGAAGGAGAAAACCCAAGGCCACTAGAAACAAAGGCCATGATAGATTCCCAGGAGTCATCTGATGCCTCTTATTTCAAGAAAGCATGCTCTTTCCCGCACCGCATAGCTGCACAACCAAAGATAATATCATATACTGACATGGTCAAGTGAGTAATTGATGAGGCAGACATTGCAGACTGAACATTCAAGAATCACAGGAAGAGGTCATGGGGACTTTTTCAATAGACATCCTACGAATCAAGTACCAGTTACCAGAGCCGCAAAAGCTCTACAATAAACAGTTCCTCGAGCAATTTTCCAAGGAGAATGAAGACCAAGCAGACATTTACCCAAACCTGGACAGCGAATGAAGGCAAGCTCAAACGAGATAAAACAGGTATGTACTCTACAACATCCATTTCTCCCCCCTCTAGTTTCGCAGCAGCAATGCTATGTAGATTTTTCAGTAAACCCGATAGCACCAAGTTTGCCCCGAAATGGCTCGCATTAATAGATGCAGTCGCGAATGCAACGATAATGAACTAGGCTCAAATTTTGTCAAATAATTTAACAAAGGCCATTATGGAATATAGGAAAAAAAGAAGCCCCTATTTAAGGGTTTATCCCCCATTTTTTATGACTGCTTTTGTAATGGGTTCAATCTGTTTTAGTTCTAAATTTCCCATTATGGGATGGAAATGGATTGTTCAAGACCCGCTTCCTATCCATGTGTACCATAAGAATTTGTGTGAATTTCAGTTTCACCCCCATTTTTACAAAATTTGTCAAGCAATCATGCTACCCATCCATAAAGAAATATACAATAGAACCACCCCTAGGTTTTCTAAAAAGTCCGAAGTGGATACCTTGCCAGTAGCCAGATGGTTTGGGGAGGAGACATTTACCTATATTAGAGTATTTGGGACCATTGTTTCACTGCATGTTCTCCCATATTATGTCCCCGACAAATTATTGGTTAGAGAAATAGCCTACCAAACAGCAGGGGAAGGTGGATTAAGCATAAAACTGAAAGAAAAAAAAGGCCATTTGGCCTACATTTTCATTACAATGTGGTGCATTTGCGCTACATGATTTTGGACATGCATGCAAAAAAGCAGAGATTATTAAATCTCTGAAATTAGCTACATTTCCGGGAAGGGAGTATGACCCGGACGACACTATTAAGAATTTTACCACTATGGTGAAAGTGAAACCATTCACCCACGAAGGGGACCCCTTTGATGATATCTTCCTACAGGTAGAAACATACTCACAAGTGTTGCATTTGGTATCGGCACTTTTTACACCAGATGATCTTAGAGCTTTCCATTTGTATAGGGAGAAAATATTATTGAAAGTTCCATTGGACCTATTGCAGATAGAACCAATAAGGGAGCCAACTCCCAACGTAAGCTTGGATGACAACTCCAAAGAACACTCTAAAGAAGAAAGCCAAGAGAGATCTACACGAGTCAGAGCACTCAGAGAAATAATCTCAAAATGGAGGAGGACATACAAATAGTGAGTCTGAAAAGGACACAGCTGAAACTACAGAGGAAACAGTGGAGCAAACTTCAACAAAGAAACAAACATAAATTGTCTTTGCATCAACTCAGTGGGGAAAGAGCCCAATTATTGACTTGGAACAGGAATGGGAATAGTTCAACAAGAAGCTTCACACAGATTCAAACCCTGAGCCCACATATGAGATACAGACTCCTAAGAAAACCCAACACAAGTCAAATCTGGAAACGATAAAGGAAGGAGTCAAGGACACTCAGAATGTTGAAATCATTCATGTTACGCACACTTCAAAAATTGTTTTGCAAATTGAAGAAATACCTCCCCTAGATGTACTTTATAGTCCCACCCACAAAGTTGTAGTCAAGAGACAGAGAAAGAAAAGAAAGTTGGATGCTATAATTGTTACAACTTTCGAAAATGAACCAATGGACATCGTTTGGAAAGACTCGGCCATGGACCCATCTGAAAATCTCACAAAATTGTCGCAATATGCAGGAGCCTATGCCAAAACAACTATTTACAAAGAGACAGAGGTCCAAATGTTGCTTAAGGAAAAAGAACAAAGAATTATGTTGTTAGAACAACAATTAGCTCAGAAAAAATCCAATCAACAAGCAAAATTACAAGTAGCCCAGCTCTAGTAGGAATTTGAACAAATGAGAATACAACATCAGGCCAGTCTAGTAGAAAGATATGCGTGGATACAAGCTATAACAGATAAGTTTAAGGATAATCCACAAATCGATGGGTTCATAAAGGAAGCGGTCAGTCTTAGCTCCCAACTAATGCAGCAGAAGGAAGTACTTTGCCAGAAGATTTTGCAAATAAGTCCTTACTGCGAAACCAGTGATAAGCTAACAAACCAAGTTGTTGACATGAGACTTGAGTATGATGAAATCCATAAAATGATTTCTGACTTTATCACCTGGCAAGAATCAGAGGATGGGAGAAATGTTGATCTACGGAAGCTGGAGGAATCTCACAAAGACATCATTTTCACAAACTGGGATTCTCGATTGAAGAAAGCATAAAGGGCAACAGCAATAGCAGCAACAACATCAAATAGCATAATTGAAGCCATCAATGAAAATATGCATTGCGCCAACCTGGTTACAGAATGTGTACCAGGATTTCTTCCGAATGTCAAATAGTTAGAGCAGCAGTGGAGGCAGGCAATGCGGGAAAAGGAAGAGGTGATTAGACAGCTAAGCACGCTGAATTGGGAAGCATGTGTTGAAAATGCAACAAGATGATGGAGCTTAGTGAAAAGAAGTCGCCTTCACTAAGTGGGCCCGCAGGCTATTTTTGGCGCAAAGTCTATTTTTAGACTATGTCTATTTTTAGACATATGGATTATGGTCTATGAGTTGCAGGATGCTATTTATGGATGATTGGTCATGTTGGTAAAAATAGATGGACCTCTATTTTTAGACATATGGATGGAGTCTATTTTTAGACTGCCAGTCTAAAAATAGAATAGTCGAATATTATTAGCTCTTAATAATATTTGGACTATAA
>APFE031164800.1:119484-208169 GCA_000404065.3 Pinus taeda | reverse complement strand
GTTGTTCGGGTCACACTTGGAGCCTACTGTGATTTATTGTGATAACCAGAGTTGCATTAAACTCTCGGCTAATCCAGTGTTTCATGATAGATCCAAGCACATCGACATCAGATACCATCATATCAGAGATTGTGTGCAGCGGAGAATCATGTTACTTTCATACATTCCCATGGAGGATCAGGATGTTGATATCTTGACGAAGGCGCTCACCAGAAGCAAATTCGAATACCACAGAGGCAAGACAGGGGTTGCAAATAATCCATATCTTGTTGAGAGGGAGTGTTGAAAATGCAACAAGATGATGGAGCTTAGTGAAAAGAAGTCGCCTTCACTAAGTGGGCCCGCAGGCTATTTTTGGCGCAAAGTCTATTTTTAGACTATGTCTATTTTTAGACATATGGATCATGGTCTATGATTTGTAGGATGCTATTTATGGATGATTGGTCATGTTCGTAAAAATAGATGGACCTCTATTTTTAGACATATGGGCGGAGTCTATTTTTAGACTGCCAGTCAAAAAATAGAACAGTCGAATATTATTAGCTCTTAATAATATTTGGACTATAGACATTAGCTTATCCTCTTGCAGCTCTTCAATTCGAGCTACGGATGTGGCACATGCAACTACCAGAAGGAAATACGCTTTTCCTATGGGTTAGTTGAGCTATTGCATGATGGACTTCAGTTAGAGCTCAAATGATTGAGTTTGGTGGAGTTGATTGAGGAGTTGATGGAGTTGTGTTCAGTTTGACTTAGTTGAACTATTTGTATTTAGTCTAACTGACAAATATACTAGTGATGAGTGGTGTGAATTAATTATTAATTAATTCCCTAATTATTAACTCATAAATAAACTAAAGAATACATGAGTTAACTCAGTGCATAGACAGTTCAGTGGAGACAAGTGTTAGAGGTGGGTGAAAGGGTGAGACTACTATCAGTTGTGACTATAGTTGTGCATGAGATTTGCACAATCATTGATTGAGATTGCCAATGAGGATTGTGCAGTACAAGCCAAAGGAATTCGAACTTGGATCTGATTTATTCTCAACTTGGATTGCGCAGTAGAGGCAAGCAAACAGTGGAGGAGATTTGAACCCATGGCTTGTTCAGATCTGAGCTAGTTTGTGTGTAGCATGTGGAGATAGTACTGAGTACCTGTGAGGAGTATTGTACTATGTATTGTTACATGTTCTCTATCATTATAATATACAGATAGTTGAGGGTTTTCAGCTGCATGCTTTCCCATTACACACTGTGTTGATATGTGTGATTGATGTTTCAATGTGCGGATCCGATTATTATTTTTTTTATTCCGCAAATTGATGATCAATGGTAGAGGAGGTTATGTATTATGCATGCATTCCGTAAATAGTGTATAATCAGAATAATCTCTATGAATAAGTGTTATATTATTCAAATTTCTACAACATGCTGGCAGTTTTTAGTGAAACTAAACAGTCAGTGGATGACTTTGAGGTGCTTAACAACCTCAACACAAAATATGGTTCCAACACTAACATACACTATATTTGTTACGTAGTTAAAATCTACGATCAGCCAACCGACTTAGCTCAAGCCTATAACAAATATTTGTGATCTCAGAGATCAAGTGCAAAGGAGTTAATCATTTAGTTTATTTTTATTTTAGTTTTATTTTCGCATAATCTGAAGAAAGTCGTTTAAACCTCGTCAACTATTTTTTGTAATAATCTATTTGAGGACCTATAGTTTAATATTTAAACCCCTCTCATGCGTTTAGAGAGGGGTCCAGAAATTTTATCAAAAGTGTTCTTCGAAACATTGCACTTTTGTACTTTTGAGGAGGTTCTAATGGAATGAATGGAACAAGACCTATTTTCTTTCAAATATCTAGCATGCTCTACTGAAATGCACTTTTGTACTCTTCAAATGTGTTGGATTGATTGAGATTGGATTAATATCACTAAAACACATGAGCAAGACTCGTCATATATGGTACTTTTATCTTATGATCTTGTTTTATTTATGCATCAGGTAATACTTCTTTAAATTGTTTTATGTGCAAAAATCTAAATTACAATTTAGCATTATTACACTTTTGTATGATGTTGGCTTGACTTTACTCTGAATACATGAATGATTTCATATGTGATATATCTTTCACAATCGTTTTGTCTAACTATTTATCCAAAACGATCACTATTAAACGATTTCACTTCTTATTGCAGTTGAATGATCTATATTACCAATTGTTGTAGGACAACATTGTAGATCACATATTGTATTTAATTCCCATGTATATTTATAGCTAAATAGTGTTAAACTAGAATATATGCATGTGTTTATTAGTTAGATTAGATTACACTTAGCTCAACCATTCTCTCGTTACATCATATATCACCCCACCAACACTATCAAAATCTTTTCTGGGAAACTAGTCCCATTATCCCCAGTGAAAGCCACTACACCAAACGGAAAAGGCGTTGCTAACCAAAGTCTAGACCAGGTGGTTTTCCCCCATGTTATCGCAACGATTTTTGAGGCTTCAACAAAACCATGTAAAGGAAAAAAATTAAGTCCTTTTAATTTTAAACTTGCTCAATTACCTCAATTTGTTGAGATGATAGAAACTCTTAATAATTTAAACGATGAAAAACGATAAAATAAAAAATTTGAATGCAAAGTGACAATGTCAGAGTGTTGAGAATGATAGAAAATGTGAATAATAAGAATGTAGTCAATTACAAATAGTCTTCATTTTTATCAATCTCAAGCTATTTTCTTCTACTATTCTTACTGTCACGCCTATTAGTTTTTCCATCTTTTCAAATTGATCATATAAAAAGGATGGTTAAAATTATAGACCATTCAAATAAGTCAAGCTATTATACTAAATGTCATTCCTTATCCCTCTCTCTCTAATGTTAATAGTAGCTTTCTTCAAAGTCAATCATTGTGACTTATGGAATGTTAAATCTCAAGTTTCACTGGTAGTTATTTTGTATTACCTTGTTTGAATGCAACATTATTAACAATGTTGAGTGATGGAAAGTGAGAATAATAATAATGTAGTCAATTACAAATAGTTTAAATTTCAAGAAGCAAACATTTTAAGTAAGTGAACAATTTATTTACAATGAAAATTCAAGAATTTTATTCATGGTTGAAGAAATGTAACACAAATCCATGCATGTTATCAATAATTTTGTTGCACTTACACTGAAATCAATGCATATTATCAATCTAATTATTTTAGATTAATGTACATCATACATCTAGTTACATCAAATCAGAAATCAACATCTACACTGAAATCAATGCATCTAGTGCAAGCAATCAAATAGTATTAGAAATCAACATCCACACTAAAATCAATGCATGTAGTGCAAGTAATCAAATAGGATTATAAATCAAGTTGTATATTAAAACCAATGCATCTAAGGTAAACAATCAAATAGGATTAAAAATCAACATATACACTGAAACCAATGCATCTAGTGCAAACAATCAAATAAGATAATAAATCAACAACTACATTGAAATTAATTCATCTAGTGCAATCAATCAAATAGGATTAGGAATCAACATCTACATTAAAATCAATGTATCTATTTCAATGAAAAACCAAAATATTCATGGCTTTCTAAATCCAATTTTTTTTACCTTTTGTAAAAACGTTACTTCCTCTTTCTCTATGGTTAATTATGTTCAACATTATATATACTATATAATATATGTATTTGTCTCTGTTTGCCTCTTTCTTCTTCCGTCTTTCCCCCCTCTCTCCCCTTATCTTTGTCCCTCTCTTCCCCCTCAACAATATATATATATATATATATATATATATATATATATATAGATATATAATTCTCCATCACTCCTCCTTTATATCTCTATCTCACCCCCCTAAACGCACACTCTTTTTCTCCATATCTATCTCTCTCCCTCCCTCTATCTCTTATTCCCTTTCTTCCCACTCCAGCTATATCTCTATCCCCCTATGTCTCTCCTTTATCTCTCTATATCACCTCCAAAACATACACACACTCTCCATATTTACCTATCTCTCTTTCCCTCCCTCTTCTTCTCCCTTTCTCTCTCTTCCCTCTCGCTCTGCTCTGTCCCTCACTCTCTCCCCATTTCTCCTTGTCACTCCCTCTCTTGACCCTTCTCTCTATGTATTTCTTCTTCCTCCCTCTCTCCTCTCCTCTCCCACCTCCCTTAATCTCTCTCCCCCATCACTCTCTCTCTCTCTCTCTCTCTCTCTCTCTTTTTCCCTCTCTCCCCCCTCCATCCATATGATCAAAAATTGTCACTATGTGTAATCAATAAAATGTGTAAGGTCTAATATAATAATATTAAATATAATGAAATTTATTATTATTATAATATATTGGAATAATAATAATCAATGTTATTGATTATTATACCAATAATAATATATAAAGAAACAACATGTTAAAAAACAATAGTATGTTAACTTTACATTATACACAAGTCAATTTTTTGTGATCAAATTAGCAATTTATTTTTACATGTTGCAATTTATTTTTACATTATGTTACATTCTACATTTATATAGGTTTTAAATTAAATATTAATTAAAACATATGAAGCTGGCATTTAATTTTTTTTAAATATATATTTTTCTCGGCGTTTAAAAAATGTTGACATACTTGCATTACACCTCAACAACTACCCCATACTAGGTTGTAGAGCGCCTCTCAGCACAATTATGTTTTTTAATGCTTGTTTGAGCAAATAAATTTACAGAAAGGTGGCTTTGTTTTGGATATAGGCAAAGTAGGTAATTTGCTGAATTTTTTTAAGGATTTAAATGTTCAATTAAAAATAATATAAAATTAGTGAAATAAAAAATATAATATTTATTACTTAAATCATGTTCCAAACGACCCCTTCTTGTATGGGTTAAACAGGGATGAGATGCAGGTTGAAGGGGCATGACATTGTCACTTCATGTAAATCATGAGAACAATGTGGTCATTATTCCTCATAACCAAGTTAAATAGTAACATCAAGATGGTAGTACATCCCGCTTGTACATTTATAATGGTGCTTTTGAATTCTCCTTCCATGTGCAAGTGTATTGAGGTTAGATTGCTAGCATGCTTTCATTAGATTGCTAGTGTATTGAGGTTAGATTGCTAGCATGCTTTCATCTACCCTAGCATTTTCTGCTGCTTGCCCTCAACTTCCTATGAATTTCCTTGAGAGTTCTTTGTATTCTTACCTTTCATTCGGTGAGTGGCATGGTTGGCTTTATGGTTGCATGCTAGCGAGTCTTCGACATTCTTCGACCCTCCGCTTGTTTCCTCCAGCGCTTCTTTGGTAATCTAGTTCTCCCAAACTCCAGTTTGTCTCAATGCTTCTCTCCCTCCCAACTACAACAACAATGAATCACCATTAAGCCAGGTGTAGGCAAGGTAGTGGGGGTTGCGGCTCTCTAGGTGGGCTCTCAAGCACACATGCAAGTTGAAAAAAACAACTTGAATTTACTGTGAGAAAACCCCACAGGAAATTCAAGAAGAATTACAAACAATGAAAGATGAGGTTGTTAGTGAGTGACCTTGTTTTTCAGACTTGGAAGTGATTGTGACGGTTAGGTACTAGGTCCCTCACTCAAGACACACCCATTATCTATACACAATTGATTTATTCTAGTGTATGAAGCCCATCCTAGGAAAAGTACTTCTCAATAGAAATGATGTCAAGAATGATATTCTCTTTGTTGTGGATGATATTAAGCTTCAACTCAAGGACCTGATTGCTCAGTTAGACTGCATTGAAGCAAGTGTGGCTCCTAACCTTGGTCCTAGCCACTACAGCCTAGAAGCAAATGTTCCCTTCAAGGTTGATGTGTCTATCTCTTAGTCTAAATATGATTATGCACTCTCAATTACTTTTCTTTGCAATGGTTTTAAGGCATATTAAGGCAACTTTGTTATGGCTAAGTAGTTATTTTGATTCCCTTTAGCACATATAGCATTACCTTATTAAGTTTAATCTTTCATTGCACCTAAAAATTTATTAAACTAATGGTATCTTGTTATGGTTTCCCAAGTGGCAGACTAGTGGCAAATAAAAAAAAAAGTCTCAAATGGCCCCATGTCTAATCAAAATGGTTCAAGGTTTTTTTCTGTGAATCAAAGTTTTCTTTTTACTTTAATTTAGGGACAAATTTTATTGAATAAAGGGGTTTGTATGAGTGAACCTTCTCCCATGTTAATATAACCCAATCATCCAATAAAAAATATCTTTTAAAATTTAAAGACTATTTTCAATCTTCATCAACTTAATTTAATACACATCTTTTGCAAAAAATATTTTAAAAAGAATTTAAAAATTATCATTGCAAACCAATTACAATATCTACTTATAAGGTTAAACCATAATCTAGGTATTGTGTAGTTTTATATATGGAACTAAGGTGAAATGCTACTTGAAAACACATAACCTTAGTATTAAAGCTTCAACAATGACAGTGTAAACACAAATTTTCTTACAAATATTATCTCAACTAGGATCATTTTTTAACCCTTGAACAAGACCTAATAGTGGTTTTGATTGGCCAAAAGCTTGTCTTCCTCAAATATAAAAGGAGGTGGCAGTGTAAGACTCAAGGTCCTCTAGCAAGAACGAAAGCCACCCCGTATAGAACCCTAGTGGATTATTTCAAGTGACATGGTTTTTCTTTAATCACAAAGATGAATCAATCGACATTCATGAACAACAACCAATAATAATTATCTTCATTGTCAATTGACAACTACACTATAATAAATTTTACCACCTTCAAAAAAAACTTCAAAAATCCTACTTTACTTATGAAAACAAATATTATAAATAAATAAATTATTAAAAAAAACACTTTTAAATAAATTATAAATACAAAATAATCTAAAAACGGTAATTTTCCATTACCAACAACTACTTAAAAATAGATAGAAGAATATATTTTCTAATTTGCCACTACAAATGAATATATTTTCTAAACAATCACCGCATCGTACAATCACTAAGGCTAGTATGGTATTTATAATTTCAAAAATTCTTAGGATTTTGATATTTCAAACTCAAAAAATATTTGTAAGAAGAGTTTCAGCGTAAATCACATGTAGAAAACCTTTGTCGACGTGTTTCGAACCAACTAGTGTGGTTCATCGTCAGGACAGGTTGAGGAGTCAAATCATAGCTGCGAGTTAAATAGGGAGAGAAGCTCTTCCAAACGGCTAGGTATGACCATTAACGGCTATAAAATGGCTAAATTATATAATAATATTCTGATGTTAATTGTGGGTCTATTCGTAATAAATAATTCAATAATTTATATAATATATTAAATAATAGAATCGTGTACTATTTCATTATTATTTTAAATTCAATAATTTATATATTAAAACATTATACTCTTTTCATTAATAAATTTATTGGTAATTAATTTGCTATATAAGTCAAATTCAATCAACAGGTAAGTAGGAGGTCTCCATAATTTTTTTTTTTTAAATAATTCTATAATTAAATGTATTAAAAAATCAAGGTCAAGTAAAAGGGTAATTTTACTCTCTTTTTTTTTCTTTTTCCTTTTTCCGAAAATAATGAAAATTATTAAATAAATTATAAATATTTTAAATGTTGTTAAAAATAATATATTAAATAGAATTAATAAATTATTTTTAATTGTTAGTTAAAAAATTTATCTTATAAGGGTAGATATAAAAAATAAAAAAAAATAAAAAATAATAATAATAATTTTGGATAAGGAAAGGGTAAAGAACATAAAATTAAAAAATATAAGAGAAGCCATCTAATAGTTCTAGGGATGATAATATTAAGACCTTAATGATAAGGTGTTATTAATAAAAAAATAGAATGAGAGTCAAAAAACTAAAAACAAGATGGTCAAGAACATGACCAAAAATTAACCAAAGGAGAAACCAGGAGGATGGAGAAGGATACGAGATAAAAAAGAGGACAAATACGGGGAAACCTAGAAAGCTAGAAAAGGTCAAACAAGGGAGGAGGGGAAGGGAGGGGAAGGCTAGACTAGGAAGAAAGGGCAGGGATCCAACAACTATTGATCTTCCAGCGGCCATCTCTATTGATATTGTTTGGCCTCTTTTTAATTTCAATGGCTTCCCTGAATTTACGGTGATGGAACTGCGCAACCTTGGCAATAACCTTGGCCTCCTCAATACAAACCTGATGCTTGGTCTTTTCCGCATGCTCTGCTAACGCTGAAGACTTGGTTCTCCCATGCCTTAGGTCCGTTGCATGTTCGTGGCTATAGTAGATGCCTTGGTCTAAAGGCTTTCCTTGAAGCCTCCAAAAATTCTGTTATTAAAAAAGAACCCAAAGAGCATCCCCTAGGTGTTCATCTTCCCTATGTCCAGGGAACCACAAACAAGATTGCTCGGATTCTTAAGAAGTATAATATTCCCTCAACCTTTAGGCCCCTCAACACCATTCGTAATCCCTCTGATCGGTGAAGGATCCGGTTGACCCTAAGGACATGAAGAGTGTCTACAGGATTCCTTGTTCTTGTGGGACCCCTTATATAAGGGAAACAGGACGCTCCATCCATCAAAGGATCAACGAACATGCAACTGACCTAAGGCATGGGAGAACCAAGTCTTCAGCGTTAGCAGAGCAGGCAGAAAAGACCAAGCATCAGGCTTGTATTGAGGAGGCCAAGGTTATTGCCAAGGTTCGCAGTTTGATCACCGTAAATTCCCGGAAGCCATTGACATTGAAAGGAGGCCAAACAATCTCAATAAAGATGACGGCTGGAAGATCAGTAGTTGTTGGATCCCTGCCCTTTCTTCCTAGTCTAGCCTTACCGTCCCTCCCCCTCCTCCCTTGTTTGACCTTTTCTAGGTTTCCTCGTATTTGTCCCCTTTTTTATCTTGTATCCTTCTCCACCCTCCTGGTTTCTCCTTTGGTTAATTTTTGGTCATGTTCTTGGCCATCTCGTTTTTAGTTTTTTGACTCTCGTTCTATTTTTTTATTAATAACACCTTATCATTAAGATCTTAATATTATCATCCCTAGAACTATTAGATGGCTTCTCTTATAATTTTTAATTTTATGTTCTTTACCCTTTCCTTAATCCAAAATAATTATTATTATTATTATTATTAGTTTATTTATTTATTATTTATTTTATTAACTAACCTTATAAATAAAAAATTTAACTAAAAATTAAAAATAATTTATTCATTATATTTATTATTTTCATTATTTCCAAAAAAAGAGTAATTACCCTTTTACTTGACTTGATTTTTAATATATTTAAATATATTAGAATTAATTAAAAAATAAAATTATGGGGAACCTCTACTTAACTTAAAGTTGATTGACTTTGAACTTAAATAATTAAATTAATTACTAATAAAATTTATTAATGAAAAAGTATAAAATGTGTATAATATATAAATTATTGAATTTTTTAAAATAAAAATGAAATAGTACATGATTCTATTATTCAATATATTATATAAATTATTGAATTATTTATTACGAATAGACTCACAATTAACATTGGAATATTATTATATAATTTAGCCGTTTTTATAGCCGTTAATGGTCACACCTAGCCGTTTGGAAGAGCTACTCTCCCTATTTAACTCGCAACTATGATCTGACTCCCCAACTTGTTCTGGCAATGAACCACACTAGTTGGTTCGAAACGCGTCGACAAAGGTTTTCTACATGTGATTTACGTTGAAACTCTTCTTACAAATATTATGGATCATAGAAGCCTCAATTCAAAAAATCTTACCATATAAAGTGTGTATGTAAAAGAGATTTTTATATTTCAAACTCAAAATCATTCATAAAAAGGTCCCTGCAAATTGGAGTAATGAATGTTTTTTTGGTATTGAAATCTCCTCACACATAAATCGCTGCTAGTAGTGAAAAATTTATGTGGTGAAAAATGTACATAAAATTACCTTGTGACAAACCAACGTTCTTAAGGCATAGGCCACCAACAAAGTCTTCAATAACGAAAACATTCACACATCCAATCTTATTTATATGCAACTTAGATAACATTTAGATGTTTATGTGAAACTGCGGTTTTATTTATCAATATTTGTAACATTTAGATGTTCATATATTTATGTGCAACTTAGGTCTTATTTATCAATATATATAACATTTAGATATTCATAGCTGGTTAACTCCTAAAATCCAAAAGGTTGGATTTATCAATGAGTAATTAGAGGTTTTTCACAAATGACCAAGGTTCAATTCCCATGAGACTATCCAACACGAGTATACCATAGGGGTACAGAAAGGTAGTGGTCAGACATGTGAGGTTTGTATTGCACTCGCCATGCACACATATGTGGTTCAAAGCCCGCCTTCTTGTTGTTCTTACGACAATACATTAATTGTTATTGCTACATCCATAATTTAAATTCCCACCAAATGACATCTTATATCCCTCCTCCTCCACAACTAGGGATGGATTCATCACTCACTGCTACGAGCCTCTCTATAAAGCCAACTATAACTAGTCTTCATGGATTTCATATCCACTCTGTTATCACCAAAATAGGACCCTGATAGGCTATTGATCAGACTACCTCGGTGTAACTATTTCAAACCAATCTTTTCGCTGAGGCTTAGCCTCCTTAGCCTGAGAGGGCTCTTTCTTAGCCTCCTCAGCCTGAGAGGGCTCTTTCAAAGGTTAATGATATTGATTGATGATAATGTAGATGGCTAACTCTATCTTGGTTTTATGTGTTTGTAGGTTGAAAATATGAAAGCTTGCTGCCATTGGGCTATGGAGTCAACAAGTCAATAAATTCAGTGGCAAGGTTTATTGACATGAACGCTGAGGCAAATGGGGTTTTCAAACAAAGATAATTCACTCAAGAAAATAGGTCATCACAATAATTCCATTACTAAAGGAAGTCAGAGCATAGGGTTATGAATTCTAAGTAATAGTAATGAAACTTACTGCTAGTAGTTCAAAGATAGTTTACTAACAAAATGTAGAAAGACACAGTCATCTCATTTCTAAAGGAAATCAGAGCACATGGTTGTGAATTCTGAGTAATAGCAATGAGATCTACTACTAAACACAACAATTCCATTACTAAAGGAAGTTAGAGCATAGGGTTATGAATTCTGAGTAATAGTAATGAAACTTACTGTTGTAGTTCAAAGATAGTTTACTCACAAAATGCAGAAAGACACAGTCATCTCATTTCCAAAAGAAGTCAGAGCACATGGTTGTGAATTTTGAGTAATAGCAATGAGATCTACTGCAAATTATTCAAGGTAACATATAAATCAAGACAACATTAACCCCATGAGAACTCAAATCTGTTTAGGAAAACCTCTCTGCATTACTAATTATAGTTCATAGCATAAAGCAGCAGCTATGCCAAAAAGTCTTCAACCCTTTGCTAATTCAACCTCTTGCTTCATATATAGCCTTTACAACATGGATTCCCTCATCCCTAATCAAGAGAATTCGAATTTTCTATGAGGAACACTTATTCTAACCATAAAACAAACTATTAAATACAAGTGACAACTAATTAGCAGTCCTAGAGTCCTAATACAATTAGGAGTACAACTCCATGTTATGACTAAACCACTTTAACTAAACATTGAATGCATTATTTGACCGCTTCAACCTCATGAGGTCGAATTTGCTAAAGCCTCCCACGTTGTCACCTTATTGTTGATGATAAACCCTAGAAATTAGGGAACATGTTTCCCTGTTTTTAGATTTAGGGTTCTTAAAAGTTGGCACATGGGATAGAGCCTTTATCTTCTCATCCATGACATATTGTACGAAACTGAAGGAGTTTTTTCTAGTACAAACTGTCTAGAACAAAAACCTCTTTTGGTTTTTTAAAACACTTCTCCAGCTGTCCAAAATCTGTCCTTGAAAAACACGTGTAAAACAGGAAAAATTAAGGTTTCAAAGAAAGCTTAGTATCTCCCAACTGATAACATTTATGAAGAAAGTGAGATAGGTTATTGTATCTGGAGAGTTGAGGAAGAGAAAACTCCTTCAGAATACCAAAATAACTTTTCTTGTGACCAAAAACTGATCTTGAAGAAGACAACTAAAACCAGAATACAAAGCTTGGCTTTCAGCAATTTCGTAACGCAAGTTCAACCATAAATTTCTCCCACCTCATAACGAATTTGAAGAAACTGAAAAAGTTTTTGTATGTCAATGTGTTAGGAAGAAAAGCCTCTTTCAATTTTCAAAATTAAATTCTCAGCTGCTCAAGAACCCTTCTGGAAGTTGACTAGTAAAATCAGAAAACAGAGTCTTTTATGCTGAAACAGGTTTTTTCAGTGGTTTCGAAGTGCGCTACGAAAACTCCTAGTTCAGAATCCACGATTTCGTAGCTAATTTCAAAATATTTTAAAAATTACGTGAGATATGACTTCTAAACACATGGTGAGGCTTCTAGGACATGGAATGAGACTATCAAACTTTATTTGGAAAAGAGAATGACACTATTGAGATGAGATGACTCAAAACCTATTATAAGACTATCACTAGAAACAAGGCAAACTTTCCAAAGTTTAGAAACAAAAAATTTAGGGTGATAACATACTCAACTCTGTGCGCCCCTCTTACCCCCTTGGACTTCCAAGCTTAATGGGAGGTGTTACCTTCAATTAACCCGACCTTCAACGTCTCATTATGGAAATGGAGTTAAAAAATTATATTTTTCCCAAGCTTAGTGGAATTAACATCGGAACCATCGTGTTCATCTCATTAAGAGTTTTCCAACAAAATAATTATTTCCCTGGTTCAATGCACAGATCAAAAGTTATGCCCAATAGAAGTTTGAGTCCCATAACCCTTACCATGTCAACAAGAATCCACCACATGATTTCCACACAACACATCCACCTCACCCAAGGTCCACCATGGCACTCACCATGTCACAACACCATCGCGTCATGCCTTGAAGTTACCCTATTCAATCTTCCCGCAACTCATCAGGAATATATCTATTAAATAACAAAGAGAACTTTTGTTACGTAGCTTCTATCTGCTCTGCAGGTTCTGTTAAGTCTGTGATCTACTTGGGAATAGCACCACAGGGTTCCTCCACAGTCTCGAGTTTTGTGATGACGCGGCCTTCCATCCATGTGAATCACCATGTCAACACCATATAGCACCCAATGTCAAGTGGCACCATAAACCCCCCGCCACAATCTTTTAATGCCACGCCAACTCTAGTCCCGAGCCCCATGGGTCCGAGATTTCCATGCAGAACCGCACTTTCCCATTCAATTACGAGAAATATATTTCTATCCCACCCTCTGTCAACAACGCCATTATGTCCAAAGGAGGTGACACCATCATCTTTCCTCATCGGCGCGACAAAAAATGTTAGTGGTAGGCAACCGACGTTTTCTCATCCCACTCCCTCTGTCAACCAAACCCACTTCTCCCTAAAGTCTCATTGCAACCTTGGCGCAGTGTGATGTGAATATACACGTCATATAATGGGAATTTTCTCATTTCGCGCTCCCATCAACTTGCAAACTTTTACCAATGATGCCAAGTCTTTCATCTCGCAGAGGCATAACTCTATCCCATGGGACATAAATGTATCTGGCAATAGATGGACATATTCTTCAACCTCCAAGGCTCCGACTCTTTGCAAGTCTTAACCGATTTTATCCACTCTCAATGCAAGTTCGTTGTTTAGCAATGACCAAAATTAGAGTCTCATGGACTCTAATGGCTCACGAACCCATCCTCGGTGACAATCAATGCTCTATAGCATTAACACAACAGGGATAAATTCCTCATTCCCACACCAACACTACAAGTGTTATACATAGCTATAACAAGGAAATAAATCTCAAAGGGCCTAACCATAGGCTCTATCAAACTCATTAATATGGTGTGCCTTACACACAATGACCATAGACTCCCACTAGTCTATACATAACGGATATTCATAGCATTAATGTATATCAACAATAAAATCGCATATAGTGACAATCAATTGAACTCAGCAGTTTAAATATTCATGCTAGGTAAATAATCATGCATTGAAGAGTTTATCAGCATTCAAAAGGGATTTTCCATTCCCTTCCAAACCACGAAGGCCATCACACATTTAACTCATCACAAGCAACTAGGAATACCATCATTCCTCCACTAACAGTGCAATTACATTCACTGTTATAACTCACAACAAAAACATTTCATTAACACAACAGGGATAAATTCCTCATTCCCACAACAACACTACAAGTGTTATACATAGCTATAACAAGGAAATAAATCTCAACGGTCCTAACCATAGGCTCTATCAACCTCATTAATATGGTGTGCCTTACACACAATGACCATAGACTCCCACTAGTCTATACATAACGGATATTCATAGCATTAATGTATATCAACAATAAAATCGCATATAGTGACAATCAATTGAACTCGGTAGTTTAAATATTCATGCTAGGTAAATAATCATGCATTGAAGAGTTTATCAGCATTCAAAATGGATTTTCCATTCCCTTCCAAACCATGAGGGCCATCACACATTTAACTCATCATAAGCAACTAGGAATACCATCATTCCTCCACTAACAGTGCAATTACATTCATTGTTATAACTCACAACAAAAACATTCAACATTCATAAAACAATAGAAGTACAAGAAGATGCACCTCTGTTTAGTTTAATGACTGGCCATTGGGGGAGGGACTTCAACTCTCCACCCAACTGTAGGCCAGCAACATTGCAATATTTTTTATAATTGACCACCCTCGAGCCAGATTCAAAGTATTAGGAGATAATTGCTCAAGACTTCTCTCACCCACAACCAGTGAACATATGGTAAGACGCAGAGTCCATTTTTAAGGTGATTTCTCAGCAACCCCCTGTTATAACACCACAATGACTCTCTATTAGTAGATCGTCAACCACAAGGGTTCATTCAAGGCTTAGATATAGGAGAAGGAATATATATGTATAAAGGGAGGTTTAATAGTTGGATTAGTTACTACAGGAGTAAAGAGTCCACCTTTAAGAGATTTATCATCTCACTGAGCAAGTACCTGAGTGGTTTATCAACCCCAAGACTAGCCACTCATGGATTTATCGTATCTTTTAACTAATTCCTAGGTGTCTTAGCCTGTCAAGTCACTTATCAACCCCAACTAGTATCCCAATGGTTTTTCAGCCTGAAGGCAAACCATTACCATTAGGGGATTTTTTAAGTCTGAAATAGGCCTCCTAAGAAAAATGTACAACCAAAATAAACTTTATAAGAACCAATAGGATTCAATATGATAATGTCAACCATGGGAATGATTCACCATTTTTTGAGTAAAATAGTAAAAAGATTAAAAAATAATAAAATAATAAAACCATTTTTTCAACTCATATTTTTAACTTATCTCCCTAAGTTTTTACTTAATTTTCGAGCAGGAGCAATCGTTGGATGCAAAATTTAATTCCTCATCCAAGGAGTACCCATGTGAAATAATTTCGATGGATGCTACTATATGAAAAATGAGAAATACATGAAAAAACGTGATTGCAATCATGTTTTCATGTATTTCTCATTTTCCGTGTAGTAGGGTCCATCGAAAGTATGCAACAAGGATACTCTTTGGACGAAAAATCAAATTCTGTAGCCAATGAGTGTTTCCACTCAAAATTTGAGTAAACCCATAAGGAGATAAGTTGAAAATACGAGTTGAAAAAATAGTTTTTCTTTTTCTTTTTTTCCCTCTAAACTTTAATGATGTAATCTAATCTTATTTTGTTATTTCCACTATTATTTTATAATTTTCTTAGGAGGCCCATTTTAGAACTCAAAAATACACTAATGTCAGGGGTTTATCAACTCTCTAAGAAAGCACTTTATTGGTTTATCAACCCTAGCAAGCACCTGAGTGTCCCGACTCCACTGAACTCTCTCTAGGAAATCAATTCACAAGCACATTCACAGGCCTCAACAAACACATGGAATACGATCCCCAAGGCAAAACGCAAGCTCTTACAGGTTATCATTTCTTGGCATATTCACATATGTCGCCCATTCATGCTTTGTTCTCTTCTTTTACACATTCGTTCATTCTTGTTCTCATTGAGCATCTTCTCTTGTTTGTCTACCACATAATCTGTCTGTATGCTTGACATAATGATGCATAATGCCTAAATCACTCTCCTCTCCACCCTTGTCTCCCATCGGCTTCTCCTCTCATACGTCATGCGTGTTGACCATGCCCACGCCTCTACGAGAATTGAGACTGCAAAGTTCATCCCCACTCAAGGAGCCAATTCCCTAAATTCAATGCTTGCACAATAATGTCATAAATCCATTAGTAAGATAGGTGGTGAAATCAATACAATGACTTGGTTTTACAAGCAACTCCTCCTGAATCCTCTTGAATCTGTGTCAATTTCCTCTACCAATCAATGTGTTACATTTCCACATTATTTATATGAATTACAATTCATAACAATATTTACAAGAGGGATTAACCAAAAGGATTGTCACAACCCAATGGGAGTTTGGAGACTTCGTCCCCAAATTGATTTGCCTCATGTCTCCTTATGGCTATGAGCTTCTCAAAATCCATCTGCACCCAATTTCCATGGATTTGAACTCCACTCAACCTTGTTCATCCAATGGGATTCCAAAGACTTCATTCCCAAAGTGAGCTTCCTCATGTGTCCTTGCGTACAATCCAAAGTCCATTGCAATCAATGAGATGTTCTTCCACATTGATAAGTTCATCTCCAAGAACTCATGAATTCACTCAATTACCTCCAATCACATTTCTGTGGAAAATACAACTTTTATTTCCACTATATTTGTGGCCAACTGATAGTAACAATCCAACCTCTACAAGTAGTATAAGTTCATATATTGATCCATTGCTTGTGGCCTTGTTTAGTAGAATTGTATGATTGGATTTTCCATAGTTTGAGGACCCTTTTATCAGAAGAGTCTTATATTTATCCATGTGCATATGGATTCGTTATTGTTAAATTTAAATATTGTTGTTGACAAGAACATTGTTTTCTAGTTCGAGCTCTAGTTCTGGGGCTCTACTTCCCATTTCATAAATCCTTTGTACCTAACCTTTGATCCCTCTACAAACTATATATCCTTGGCACCATTATGTTCAGGCTTTGTAACATTTCCCTATAATTTTCTCTAAAGATTTTGTAAAATTGGAAATGGCATTGGAAAATTTCACCCCTATTTACCCTAAAACAATGAAAAGACAATGCACATCCTTTATAAGGATACATGTCAAAATGGGTTTTTCTAAAGCAAAGGCCTCCCTAGATAGGCTTGACTACATGCACAGAAATATGTATGGAAACAAATGCTAGACTACCAACATGTTAATTCTCATTGTAGATCTTGTTCTGAGTTTGGGCACATGATCTACTCTTGCCTTGGGCAAAATGTGCATGATTTGAAAGATGCGAAAAAAGTTTCCTTTACCAATAAGAAACAAAATTGAAACCCTATATGGTGTAATTCTACTAAAGATGAACCATCAACAAATAGAAATCAAGAGCTCTACCAAATAATAGAAAATAAAAGATCTATTTCAATCTAAGCCAAGAGACAAGACCCTAGATGCAACACTTAAAAGTGTCATCAATTGATAAGATAGATCTCTATAGCAAAAGGGGAATATATCCAAGGAGAAGATAAAATCCTAATACACAAGAAGAAATCAAGACTCCAACGACGAATCTAAGAACCAATTGAAGGGGTGTAATTAACCTTGTGGAAGCAGAGGAATTAATGACTCCCATTTGTGGTCTAAACACTAATTAAAGAGGTTGCACTCAAGCCGCAAAAAATAAATCCAAATAACAAGGCAAACTTGTAATTGAATACTCAATTTCATCTTGTACAAAACACTTAGTATAGAGTGTTTACAACATATTATCTTGGTTTGTCATGCAAACTTGTAATTGAATACTCAATTTCATCTTATGCTAAAACACTTAGCATAGAATGTTTACATCATATTATCTTGGTTTGTCAAGCGTTAAACATGGTAAAGCAAAAATAAAATTCACAAAAGGTAAGTTCTCTCATATTAATTAGATTTAGCTCAAATAATTAAAAGGGAGCAAAGCGCCCATTTAAGTGGGTGAAGAATTACATTTCAAGCCAAAACATAAAAATAAAAAATAGATATTTTCTTATAAGTAAGATCCCTAGCCATGTCTTCTAATCATCAATGGTTTTTTTTTTAAATTCTCTCATACAGTGCCACCAAACTTTTTATTAATTCAAAATATAACCTTAAGAAATACTTGTTGAATAATGAAAACTAAAAGACTTGGTGAAATTTATTTCCAATTAGAAACAAAGACGTTTAAAAACATTAATTCAATTTTCTTAAAATCTAATTATTCAAAATTATAAACTATAATGGTCATTATCTTTTTATATTTTTTTTTGAAAAAATATAAATGATCTAATTATTCAAAATTATAAACTCTAATTCTCAGTTTTTTTTTTTTTTTATGTTCTTAGTTAGAAAAAATATAATATTTTATTATAAATATATGTATAGATATGATTTTCGCTTTAAATACGAAAAATCCTTTCATCCTATTCACAGTGGCAGGAAGAGCCCCCCGATTTAAGAGACAAATTCACATCTTGGGTGGAACCGCAGTTTTGATTTGGAACCATGACACTTCCGACACAGTTTCATAAGCTCAAATCGGAGTTCGACCATAGTTTCATAAACCGCTCGCATAGTTCATGTTATATACCTAGGGGGGATAATATGGGGTACAAAGGGAGGTACCCAAAGTAATAATGTAATAATGGGATGGGCCATAACAAGTTGTATCAGAGCTACATTTCTGGGTTAGATCTATAACAAGTGGTATCAGAGCTACAACAAATGGTATCAAAGCTATATGAAACTAGGTTAGAACTATAACAAGTGGTATCGGAGCTATATGAAACTAGGTTAGAGCTATAACAAGTGGTATCAGAGCACTTTCTTGGGCAAAAAAGTGGAGAATTTTTTTAATTTTTGCAGGATTTCGAGGGCAGCGAGTTTGCAGATCAGATCTGTACGTTTTGGTGTAATATCTACAAAATCTAATTCAAGCTCTGGATTCTATGTGAAAAAATATCCGATTCAAAAAAAAATCGGTCAAATCGGAGTCCGGATGAAGGAGATATCGCTGATTTAAAAATCAGTGAGGTTGCAGACAATTTTTCAGGGCAGCGAGTTTGCGGCACAGATCTGGATGTTTTAGTGCAAGCTCTGCAAAATATAATTGTAGATCTGGATTCTATGTGAAAAAATCGCCGATTTCAAAAAAAAAATCAGTCGAATCGGACTCCGGATGGGGGAGATATAGCTTATTTAAAATCAGCGTTTTTTGCAGAAATTTTGGTGAAGCCGGGAGAGTTGCAGCACATATATGAAATTCCAGTGCCTGGATCAAGATTTCTATCACATGAGTAGATGCAGAATGATTATTCCATTTCTGAAAATAGGTCATAATAGGGATTTTGAGCAATATTGACTAAACTGTGACAATTTCAAATTTTCGGCAAGTGAGTGAATTTTTTCCAAACCTTCATGGCTTTTAGCAAAGAATTTTTTACAGGGAATGATAATGGTCCTACTATTGAAGAATACATAAAAGAATAGAAATCATTATGGAAAAACAATTGGAAATGGTGGGTAGTGAAGCTATTTAGAGAGGAGGCAGCCACATGGTGGGGATTACTTAACAAAACGAAGTGTTACAACTTGCCCGATGAAGAATTTGAAAATTTACTTTTAAACAGATGGTCTCATGCCAGAAAACAAGATAAGGAAAAACATGTGGAGCTATTTCACACTGGTATATCCTTATTGCAGGTTCATGGATTGATTCAGAAGAAGAAAATCATTGTTTCTATAAATCCTAGTTGCAAGCATAATTTCATCAATGTTAATTTGGCAAAAAAATTGCAAATTCCAACAAAACACATTGAAAACACACAAGTGGATAATGAAGATGTTCTAATGTATAAGGATTTGAAGATTTCTATGGATAAGTATGTGTTGCATGGTGATTTTTATACTTCAAAGATGGATAATATGGATGTTGTTTTGGGATATCCTTGGATGGAATCTGCGGGTACTATCAATATTAATGTGCATAAGAAATTTCTAAAACTCTGGTATAGAAAGATGAAAATTACATTACAGAATATTTCCATTAATAAACAGATAGAGTACATAGAAGCCGAAGCGGAAGATGTTCGAGGGACTGACATATCAAATGATGAGCCTTTGATGATCGACAATAAAACACAAACAGACGCTGAAGCAGAAAAGGTTACAAGGACATCAGATGAGGGCTCAATGGTTGAAGTCATATTGGAAAAGAATACACCACAACAGGCACCACAGCAGGGTGAATTAAATAAAAAGACACCGTGGGTTAAAACTTCAACATATCATCACCCACATCACTCCGCAAGAAAACAATCAACAAGATGGCAACCAATTAGCCACAAGGACAACCACCCCCGTATGACGGATAGCGAGGAGCGAAGATCCACCTACTACACATCAACACAGAAGAGCTGCCTTGGTCAATTTCCATCCCAAGCGAGCGAGGCACCAGCGAGATCGAGGGTTCACCTTTCTCTTGGATGGCTCGATGCACGTGCATGGTACCAGTGGACTACTCTTTTGAGTAGATCTTATTATTTGTGTTCTTCCCATGTTTCGGAGACGAAACATGGTAAAGGGAGTGGAATGTTATATACCTAGGGGGGATAATATGGGGTACCAAGGGAGGTACCCAAGGTAATAATGTAATAATGGGATGGGCAATAGTAATAAATAAGGTGGTTAACCCATATCATGTAAGGGACCACAAGTAGTTAATAATAATAAAATAGGCCCATGGTATTAGTTGATGGTATGAAGGAACCATGGTAATGATCCATGGTATTGTATGTATGAGGCCTATATAGAGGCTAGAGACTCCACATGAAAGAAGAAGTCAAGGAATTGTGTGAAGGATTATTGTATGTACGACATATGGCTTGTGGAGTGTTCTCCTTCTTTAAGGAGTGAATGTATGGTGTTGTCCTACCTCAAGGGTTTTGATCAATAAAAAATCATTTCATATTATTTCTGGGTTTATTTGCATTATCTTATATTTTCATATCAGATCTATAATGTTTCCGGGTTAGATCTATAACAGTTCCACTGGGCATTTTATTCTTTTTTTTTTTTTTTTCATCATTTTACTTGAATGTTTAACATTACCATAAAATGACTTGGGGTGTTTGAGAACGATTCCAATAGTTCCAGTGGGCATTTTCTTTTTCTTTTTTTCATTTTCATCATTTTCCTTAAATGTTTAACATTACCATGAAATGACTTGGGGTGTTTGAGAGCAATTCCAACCTCATCGAGCTTCATACGGAGAAAATAAAATTTCATATCCTATTCAAAATTTAGCACACTTAACAGTTTTCAGGATTTTAGAACCAATGGGCTCATGGTATTTCATTAAATTATATCATGTATGAGGGTATGCGATTGGCATTTAACCAAGAGCACTAAACAATATATGTACCCATGTTGGTGGTGTTGATTGTTGAACTCCTTTGTCATAGCGTTAGTAAAAATATACCCTTCACTAAAGTCAAAATCAATGATTAGGCATGTTAAGCTTTTTCTACCACATTATAAGACTTGATTAAATTAGACAGTTTGATCAAAACTGGACAATGTTGACTAATATCCCTAGAGAATGGAAGTAGAGGCAAAGGCTAAACAAGAGGAGAGGAATCTAAATTCTAGATGGTTGATGCTCGAAAATTAATCATTAATGTACTATGGATGTCACTAAAGTCAAAATCAATGTTTAGGCATGTTAAGCTTTTTCTACCACATTATAAGACTTGATTAAATTAGACAGTTTGATCAAAACTGGACAATGTTGACTAATATCCCTAGAGAATGGAAGTAGAGGCAAAGGCTAAACAAGAGGAGAGGAATCTAAATTCTAGATGGTTGATGCTCGAAAATTAATCATTAATGTACTATGGATGTCATTTCTATTTTAAGTTATGTACAATATGCATACTTTGATATACTCTACAACTAATTTGGCACTCTATGTTTTTTAAAATATAAATGCAATAATATATATATAAGAGCATGTTTTTCCTCCTAAGAGATCACATGTTCAAAACCAGAGGGGTAGAGTATATATGCCTCCATAGTCAAATCGGTGTGCAATGGGTCCCTTGTCCCACAAACAAAAGGTCTGACAAACCAACTTAGTGTATGGCTTCATGCAACCTTGATCCTATCTTATTATCAATTTAGATTTTTTTTCATATTTAATTTCCAAAACATGATTTTTTTTATATTATTTGATGTAAATTTCAATATTTCAAATATATATACTTTTTTATCACATTCTTTTTTCTTCCTAACTAATGAAATAGAAATAATAGCCATATTTTAGTTTTAATTTTATTTGTTAATCCCTATGTCCCTCTATAATTATTTTAATTTAATCTTGTTAATAATTGGAGATTTTGAATAAGACGGAACCATTCAGTATTAATATTTTATTATTATCATTCAATGAGGTTTTAAAAATGGGTTTTAATTTAATTTAAATTTCTTAATCAACTTATTAATTTCTTAAGTTTATAATATTAAAAAATATTTTTAATTATTTAATTTAAATTAGTTGATATTTAGGATTTGAAATAGGACCAAACCATTAATATTAATATTTTATATAATTCATTAATGGGTTAATTAAAAGGGTTTAATAAGTTTTATTAAATAACTTATTCTTACTTATTAGTTTAAATATTAAAAAAAAAATAATTTTAATTTTTAAATTATTATTCTCTTATTTTTGTCAAAAAACTGTTTCTATTTCTTCCCTTACTGCTCTTAGTCAAATTAGTGGCTAACCCTAATGGCTAGTTAGGAGCCCTCGACATCTATTTATTACAATGCCTAAATCTGGTTCCTCATCTTGTCATGAAGATGGACCCACACTAACTGGTTCAAATTTTTATGTAATTTTTACAACAAAAAAAAGTAGTCTACCTAGGCGGAAGAATGGCCCGATTTCCGTCGCCACCCGGAAAAACCTCCGGCTCCGGCCGCTGGGAATTCCTCCTCCAGCGCCTCCACCCTCTTTGAGCTCCGCCCAACTCCGTCGCGAGCTCTGCCCAGCTGGATTCCGTGAACTTGCAAAGGCTAATAAACAGCGATCTGTGGCGCAATGGTAGTGAGTGAGACTCCAGATCAAAGTTGCGTGTTCAATTCACGTCAGGTTCAATGTTGCCTTTTTGATCCCGATTGATAAACGTTGCATTTGCCTGCAGCTTATTCTTCCTGGTGATTATGCTCATGTCGAGTTTTTGTATCGTCTCTGGTACGCGGGCAGCTTCAGGTTTTTTCAAGAACGATAAGCCTCCAGGGTCGAAGTTTAAGGGCAAAGATTGCCCGCAGAGCAAGAAAATACTCCACTATTCCAATCTTTCACCAGATAATAAGTTCGAAAGCGACAAACGTCTAACTCCAACCGGCCCGAATCCATTGCATAACAGATAATGGAGTTCGAAATATCGTAAACGCAGGTACATGAAGTGCCAAAAGGCAACATTGAACCCGATTGATAAACGCTGCATTTGCCTGCAGCTTATTCTTTCTGGTGATTATGCTCATGTCAAGTTTTTGTATCATCTCTGGTACGCGGGCAGCTTCAGGTTTTTTCAAGAACGATAAGCCTCTAGGGTCGAAGTTTAAGGGCAAAGATTGCCCGTAGAGCAAGAAAATACTCCACTGTTCCAATCTTTCACCGGATAATAAGTTCGAAGGCGACAAACGTCTAACTCCAACCGGCCCGAATCCGTTGCATAACAGATAGTGGAGTTCGAAATATCGTAAACGCAGGTACATGAAGTGCCAAAAGGCAACATTGAACCCGACGAGAATTGAACACGCAACTCTCTGATCTGGAATCACACTCACTACCATTGCGCCACAGATCGATGTTTATTAGCCTTTGCAAGTTCACGGAATCCAGCTGGGCAGAGCTCGCGGTGGAGCTGGGCGGAGCTCAAGGAGGGTGGAGGAGCTGGCGGAGGAATTCCCGATGGCCGGAGCCGGATGTTTTTCCGGGCGGCGACGGAAACCGGGCCATTCTTCTGCCTAGGTAGACTACTCCAAAAAAAAATGCTGATACAATTATTACTGATCACACAAGTCTTAATTCAAATCCCAGGAACCCCGGTTGGTTTAGCACAAAATATTATGAAAAGTTGTATGACTGCTGCCATCTGGGCCTGATGACAAGACGTAACAATAAGACTGAAACCGCCTCTTTGTGCTAAAGTAACTTACTGTACACTACTTGTCCCTGTAGTGTATCTCACTGGACCGTGAATGCAAACATGGCTTATTAGTTCTCCCTCCCAGACTATACAATGTAATTAAATTGATAAAAAGATGTTCTTAATGACGGTCTGGGTTGAAGTCCTTGCCATCTCACGAGCTTTATATCTCATGCGTCTTCATTCCAAAGCATCCAAATAAAACAAAGAAGGGCAATGCGGCGGATCTGTCAGGCACATTTAAGACAGGATCCAAGGCCTGTGCTACCTCACCCTGCACTTGACAGAAAGCTGCACGATAGCAATTCGCATTGCTACAGGATAAGTATGCAGCGCGGAATCAAACTCGGGGGCTGAATGTAGGAAGCAGCACCAATGGTTACGAGAACTTAATCCAGCACAGCAAGAGATGCAACACAAGAACCATGAGACTCGGGGGCTGATTGTAGGGAGCAGCACCAATGGTTACGAGAACTTAATCCAGCACAGCAGGAGATGCAACACAAGAACCATTTATGTACGCGTTGAAAAGAGCGCCAACTCGTGAGACTGTCTCATACAAAAACGATCAGGAGATGCAACACCATCACTGAACCGCTCGAGAGTAAATGTTGGCTCAGAAGAATTGCAAAATCTTGAGATTGCCCAAGCAGGGTTATTTCGAGTGGCAGCAAACTCCGTGTCTGAGAAGAAATAAAGCAGAACCTTGGGATTTTCCAAGCAGCTTTATTAAGAGTCAAGACTAGGAAAGAGACAGTGAAGGAAAAACATGCATATATTTTAATTATTATTTACATTGCACCATTGCGTCGGTGATTGTGCGTTTTCTTCCCCTTATTCAGCAGGATGGTGGTGTTGATAGTGCATTTTATTCTCAGGGACCTCAACAAATTTAATGACTTTAAGTCCAGTTACGAGATAGAAACGCGTTCGGTTGCTCGTTGCTTCTGGTGACGGAATTACTGTTAATTTCCTTGCACTTTGAAGGCTCTATCCTGTAAATTTGCATTGGGTGTTGTAGTTTGGCTCCGACAAAGATCTCAACAAACTTGAAGAATTGACCACGCTGGTATGAGCAGGCATGCACTTTAGATTGCACTTTCTTCTTAAAATTTTATAGGCAGTGCAAGGAGAATTGGAGGAAGATGCCATATCTGTCCAAACAACCACCGTGAAAATGGTCAGTGGTTGCTGTTTCTATGAAACATTATCGCATTTAATTTTTTCTTTTCGAGCTAATTTGTTGTGAAAGCTAGTTTGTTCTAAAATCTACCGTGATAATGGTCAGTGATTGCTGCTTCTATGAAACATTACCGCATTTAATTTTTTCTTTTCGAGCTAATTTGTTGTGAAAGCTAGTTTGTTCTAAAATCTAGGCAAGTTTATGATTGACACAGAATAGGCAAGTTCATGATATGACACAGAGTAGTTTGTTCGGAAGTTTTGCGATTTAGGTAGGGTAGTGAACCTTTGAAAATAACAGCTATACCTTTTACAGCAAATAAACAAGGGGTTTCATACGGCTAATTAAAAATACCTTAAATATTATAGATTATAATTAAAAATACCTTATATATTATAGATTATTATAATTATTCGTGATTAAAAATATTTAAAATATATATTATTATTATTATGATACAAATAGAATAATTCTTTAACTTTTGTGAGGCCAAACTCTTCTTCTTAGGACTTACGGAAATAGATTCAGATTCACCACCCAAGACCTAAAGACATTTGGTAGGCCCGCCTCTTTAGGGACCACACATTTAATTCCAGGTAATGTGGTTTTTCTTGAACAACAGTGATGCATCAACCAGTCAACCAGGCATCTGGCAGACTAGCCTCCTTACAAACCACAAGCGGTTAATTCTAGGTGAGATTTCTAGGTGAGATAACAGCCGGTGATGAGTCAACCTACTACATTCACAAATAGCATCCATTGACTAATAAGTTTTCTCCCAATTTGTAAAAATGATTTTTATTTAATAATTATAATCTAATTTTACTTAATGAGTTGTGTAATAGTTAATAATTATAATCCATTCTAATTGAGTTGTATAATAATTAATAATTAAAATCTAGTTTTAAGGCCTGGATAGGTTAGGCAATTAATTATAATATAATTTTAAAGGCCAGTTAGGCACCAATTTGATCTGGTGAATGAAACAGACCTCAAATTGTGCTGGTGTATGGCGCAAATTTTCCGTGAGGTATTTTGGTGTATGGAACAGATCTGCCATTAGGTAGATATATGAAATAATGAGGTAGGTATATGAAACAATTGATTACACTTACTTTTATCCAATGATTTGACCACTAAAATCTACGTAAATTTACATAAATGCCAAGGCACAGGAGGACAGACATCTTTAACAATTTTTGGACAGACATCTTTAACAATTTTTATCCTTTCTGTGCAGACACCTTTAACAATTTTTTTCCTATTTCCTTAGGCTGCGCTGTTGGTCAGCTTGGGCTAAAGACTAATTAGAACACCCCAACATTTAGATGGTTTTTCTACTTTTCAAGTGCTTTTTCCAAGTTTTCTTTTCCCACTTTTCAAAAGTGTTTCTTATTTGCAAACCCTACAATTTCGATGACCACTAAAATCTACATAAATGCCAATGCACAGGAAGACAGACATCTTTAACAATTTTTTTCCTTTCTGTGCAGACAGCTTTAACAATTTTTTTCCTATTTCCTTATGCTGCGCTGTTTGGCAGCTTGGGCTAAAGACTAATTAAAACACCCCCACATTTAGATGGTTTTTCCGCATTTCAAGTGCTTTTTCCAAGTTTTCTTTTCCCACTTTTCAAAAGTGTTTCTTATTTTCAAACCCTGCAATTTCATCGCATCAAAATTGCACTCCCGTCCATTTAAAGGTGATCTCGAGGTTCTTGGTGTCCGAATTCATTCGAAATGTCAAAAAATGGCAATTTCATCTGATCTAGAGGTCCTTTGGGTGTCTGAAAACACTAGATGTCAAAAATTGCATTGCATCGAAATTAAAATCTCATCTTGGTGTTATCTACAGGTTCATGGGGTCTCCAAATCAAACTCGAAATGTCAAAATTGCAATCCTAACAAGAGATTCAGTTCTTGTTCACATGTTATTTTACCTTCTGGATGCGTCGTTTTAGCTAGTGTTTAGACGGCGCCCTGCTGGACAATCCTGACAATAAAGTCTTTACCCTGACAATAAAGTCTTTACACCGTGTAGATGCCACTACTGTCAATATCGTATGGCCACCGAATTCTTTATTGTTGCATCACTGTCGATCAGATGATCCTGGTTGCAAACTCTTGGAACATTTACTATTTATTATATTTAACAGTTATAAAAAGTTCTTACAAGCCACACATTTTATATGATCCAAGGACATCAATATGTCCGTAAGTCCTCGGGTGCAAATGAAAGTACGACTTCAGTGTGTTGCTTAAATCACAGTATTAATAATAACAGCGCTATTCTTCCTTGGTTTAAAGGGATGCTATTCCACTAGCGTTATCTTCGTTAGGCTTTATTTTATGCCGTGGTCTAACAGGTTTGCAAAGTTGCCCTAAAAATTATGGTAATTCCAGCCAGATTTTGATAAAATCAGGTAGGAAACCAGGTTTCAGTAGTCAAACTTCAAGATTTTCAAGATTTTGGGTACTTCAAAGGTCTATTTGATGGTGCTGAATCCATTTCTACCATAAAAAACATGATCAAACACTATATTTTATTGCTAGATTTTTTGAAAACTTTTTAGCCAGATTCCAGCCACTTTCACCGGTCAATTCCTCCACCTCAGTAGACAACACCTTATTTTATTTTCCTTAGGCTTGGAAGTTCTTCCCTGGTTTATCTTATCTGGAAGCTTTTCCATATGCTGGGAAGTTCTTCCCTGGTTTCTCTTATCTGGAAGCTTCACAAGGAAGACACGGGAAGAGGATAAAGCTCGCAATATTGTAAGTAGTTCAACCCTCGAAACACAAAACCCAGGACGTTCTCTTCTCCTAGAGATCACCATCTCCAAATTTATTATGCCAAAATGTTTTCGGGCTTACTGACAGTTGGCTGTAAGTGACATTGACGCTGTTATTAATGAGAAGTTAGTGAGACAAATTTAAAATATTTCCAACCACAGTAACACTGACACTGTTATTAATGATGATAAGCGGTTATTAATGCGAAGTTAATGAGATAAATTTAAAATATTTCCAACCACAGTAACACTGACACTGTTATTAATGACAAATTTAAGAAGTCCCCAACTAGTCTAATCAAGATGAGACGAATATTTTTCACCTTTCGTATCTTGAGAAAATGTGAACATCGGAGGCACCTTTGTACATGCGACCTCAGAATTGAAGCTATGAGATCACAATAGCAACTGCCTATAGGTTTACCTACATAAAGTTCCTCAAACACTGACATCACAATGGCGACTGCCCATAGGCTTACCTACATAAAGTTCCTCAAACACACTGCTCATGGATTCAAGGCTAGAGCCTAGGATAGATGAGGTTGAGAGCCAACGACTTGGCTGCAGAGCATTAAATGCGTTGGATCTATCAGTAAACTCCCAAGTCCCAAACACACTGCTCAGAGCATTAAATGCCTTGGATCTATCAGTGCAAACCTCCACATGAAGGTTCCTCAAACACACTGCTCATGGATTCAAGACTCGAGCCTAGGGTAGATGAGGGTGAGAGCCAAGGACTTGGCTGCAGAGCATTAAATGCATTGGATCTATATTAAACACCCAAGTACAAAGCACATGGCTACAGAGCATTAAATGCCTTGGATCTATCAGTGCAAACCTCCAATTGAAGGTAGATGAGGGCAAGCATTAAACACCCAACTGCAAAGCACTTGGCTGCAGAGCATTAAATGCCTTGGATCTATCAGTGCAAACCTCTACATGAGGGGGTAGATGAGGGCGAGCATTAAACACCCAACTGCAAAGCACTTGGCTGCAGAGCATTAAATGCCTTGGATCTATCAGTGCAAACCTCCACATGAGGGTAGATGAGGGCGAGCATTAAACACCCAACTGCAAAGCACTTGGGTGCAGAGCATTAAATGCCTGGGATCTATCAGTGTAAACTTCCACATGAGGGCAGATGAGGGCGAGCATTAAACACCCAACTGCAAAGCACTTGGCTGCAGAGCATTAAATGCATTGGATCTATATTAAAGACCCAAGTACAAAGCACTTGGCTACAGAGCATTAAATGCCTTGGATCTATCAGTTCAAACCTCCAAATGAAGGTAGATGAGGGCAAGCATTAAACACCCAACTGCAAAGCACTTGGCTGCAGAGCATTAAACGCCTCGGATCTATCAGTGCAAACCTCCACATGAGGGGGTAGATGAGGGCGAGCATTAAACACCCAACTGCAAAGCACTTGGCTGCAGAGCATTAAATGCCTTGGATCTATCAGTGCAAACCTCCACATGAGGGTAGATGAGGGGGATCATTAAACACCCAACTGCAAAGCACTTGGTGCAGAGCATTAAATGCCTGGGATCTCAGTGTAAACCTCCACATGAGGGCAGATGAGGGGGAGCATTAAACACCCAACTGCAAAGCACTTGGCTGCAGAGCATTAAATGCCTTGGATCTATCAAGGCAAACCTCCACATGGGGTAGATGAGGGCGAGCATTAAACACCCAACTGCAAAGCACTTGGCTGTCGAGCATTAAATGCCTTGGATCCATCAGCGCAAACCTCCACATGAGGGTAGATGAGGGCGAGCATTAAAAGCCCAACTGCAAAGCACTTGGCTGCAGAGCATTAACTGCCTTGGATCTATCAGTGCACACCTCCACATGAGGGTAGAGCATTAAACACCCAACTGCAAAGCACTTGGCTGCAGAGCATTAAATGCATTGGATCTATCAACCTCCACATGCATGAAGGTAGATGAGGGCGAGCATTAAACACCCAACTGCAAAGCATTAAATGCATTGCATCAAAGAGTGCACACCTCGGCATACAGAGCATTTAATGTTCCAGCCAGGTGCTCAGTCCTCACCATAGACAAGAATCACATAACAGCAAGAAGCCTCTGCTAGAGGATGCTTTATTAGGCACCGAGAGAGTTGAAAAATGGGCAAACTCCACACCCTTTCAAAGGCTTAAATTTTTCTGACAAAACAAAGTTATACTCTTATCCATTTATTTTTTTTAAATTCAGCACTTTAAGTTATTAAATGGTACTTTGAGTATTCTTAAATGCACCAAAAAAAACTCTTAATGGAAAAGTTTCAATCAGGTGGAACTATAACTTCCAGCAAAATCCCACCCAGATGTACAAAAAAAATATTGCAAGATAAATTTGAGTTTATTCATTTGCTAACTTACTCTATTACAAGTCACATGCAAAGCCCTTTGCTAGCCCTCGTGCTAATACAAAAAACCCTCTACCAGCCTTACCCTATTAACCTCTGCTAGTCCTTCTACTGGTACAAGTAACCCTTTACCAGTCTACTTATTAGTACAGGGGGGACAATAAGCAGATTTGAGAAATAATTTCTGCCATAAAGAGGTTCAGTTTGGTCCCTTGTTAACTTACTCCATTACAAATTACATACTAAGCCCTCTGCTAGCTCAAATACTAGTACGAGAACCCCTCTGCCAGCCTTGCCCTCTACTAGTCTGGTACGAGGAACCCCTTTGGCCCTGTACCCACTAACACAGGGCAGATAATATGCAACTGCTGTCATCAATAACATTTATGGTGGCATAAAAACCATTGGATACACAGTATATGCATATCCAATGGTGTTGAAAGCTGGGTTCATATTCCACAGCATAGAATTGTGTTGGCTGCTTCATTGCTGAATCAGCACAGGAGCAGGCTTGCACATTCCTTTGGGCCCATAAATAATTTGTCTCCACGAATTTTCTAACAGAGCTACTAATGCAGAAGCACAATGTCTTTGTGGTAGTTGATAGCTTCTTCAATGAAGGTGATCCCACGCCTTGCCAAAAAACCAACTTCATGCAAGATGGAAGAATACTTTTTTCATGTGTCTGAATTAATTTTGGGTTTTGCTCATATCCATTGCAACAATGATGCTAAAGTCATCTCCAACTTTTGGCATCCCTATGGAGCACGTTGAACACAAAGCTTCACATGTTAACAACCATTCACCTACACAATTAAGTTGTCAACAAAACATCGGTAAAGTCACTGTGCATATACAATCATTTTACAGCGTTGCACTCAGGATGAAGAACTTTTAAAACTTACATTCATTCAACACAACTCCATTCAATGTGGTTCAATTGAACTCTGCTTTGGATTTCACAGCGTAGTACTCCAGGTTTAGGCTCACTCTGTGTGTACAGGCCTTTTATTTTTCTCCACTTACTAACTATGCAACATTCATATACGCATAGGTTGATTTCCCTTCGCCGCCTATGCAATTCCTAGGGGTAATCTAATCTTTTAGCAAATGGGCCAATCTTTCTGACCACAAATTTGATAGGAAGGCAGAAATTTGAAATAAAAGCAGAGTTTTACCATGATCCAAAGCCCAATTTTTTTAACCCGCACAGCTAGTCAAAAATTCAATAAAAGTTTCAGACTGATGGGAACTCTTAACTTTACAAAATTAGATGGCTCTCAATTCCTAGGGTCTTTGCCCAGTTTTGAATCCATCCAGGTAGTCAAACATTTGATCAAAGTTTTGGACTGACGGGAACTCTTAACTTTCTATATTCACCAATTCCAGCAACTAGAGGGATGTTTACGAAAGGTTAAATAACTCCCACTTCCTACCTTTTTCGGAGTGCATTTTGGTGCCCATTATCGGATTCAAACAAACCAACTTGATTTTTAACCCTACACTCCCACAAAATGCTTACTTTTGTGTCCATATGTTCAAGGCTATGGAGAATATCCTCGTAAAAGAATGGGTAAAATGGTGAAGCACCGTGTTAGATACATGAATCTATTGAATATCGTTCTGTTGTCAAAGTGAATAATGCTATGCTGTCAAAGCGTGAACCACAAAATCCGTGATTGTCCTCTGATGGTTTAGCCAAACTCCTTAGTTATCTCTGCACACACACCAACAAGCTTAGAGTCAATAAAAACCTCAACCGAACAATTACACTCGAGAAGGTTAGGGCTCATGTTTTTTGACAACTATAATATGTCAAGGGCTGCTTCAAAGGTGCAACCCCCCAAAGTGGCTTCGACCCCTCCCAAGCCCTGCCCAACTCTTGGGTGGATGAAGGCCGAAGACTTGAAAGACGCCTAAACTCCATACTTTGAGAAAACCACTATATACTGCTCTAAAATCCCTCAAGCCTTCAACGGTCTTGGTTGATATCTATGTACTGTGTAGTTATTCATTACCTACACAGTTATCTATGTGCTAAATGACATGGCTACATCTCGGTTTCTTACCCATAGTTTCCTTCGGATGTTCCTCATGGTTCTTAAATTTAATACAGGCATATACACACCAAGATTACCAGGACTGAAGCCAAAAGTGACACTAGGAAAGGACTTAACGACCCAAAATGAGTTGTGGTTCATTTCAAAACAAATTATCATGACATGAGGAAAATTGTCATTTACAGACCATAGATGACGAGGGAATTACACTGAGTTTTCCACAAGAACGTATCATTCGCATTCTGAGTTGTGTAGAAAATGATGTCCTGTTGAAACACCAAACGAAGAGTGAAATAGGTTCCTAAAAGCAAGAAACTCAATAATTCATCAACAGATTCTGCAGTTTCTTACCTGTTCTTTTATGTCAAAAATCTTCGTTCTTTCATCGAATCGGAAAAATGGTATTGAAATAGTGATTTTTTTCAAATAAAGAATATTCTTTAGTCGTCCATTTGTTCTTTGATTGGCAAACGTAGTTCAAGTTTAAAATATCCATATTTTTTTAATTAATTGCAAAGTTAAACAATAGAATATAATTGTTGGTTCCGTCTTGTTCCTCGTCTTCTGGCCACAGGCTTAATTCTACCAACTTGTGTTGAAAAGTTCAAAAATGACAAGCATAGTTGTCCTCCAGACAGCAGACAAGTTACTTTAAGGCCAGCACAGAAAGGAGAGCAATTTGAACTTTGCAAGCTATCATCTGGCACAGAGAGGTCCAGAAGATATTTTCAAGGTAATTTTGGAGAAAATCAGGATAAAGTTCCTTGTCTTGTAGATGATTGTTTGAGATATTTCTCACACAAATAGGCTTAGATAAAATTCTAAGAGAATAAAAATATGAGACATTTGATAGATGAACAATTATGTTTCTCACACACTTTATGACATATTGATCTTGAAATTACCCCGAGTATAAAAGAAACAACTTAGAAAACTAGTATCAATAGAGCTAACTTTAAGCTCTATTTGGCAACAAAGCAAGCCCATATGGCGTATGCTGATACACGAGCAATGTTTAAAATCAGATGTGATTAAATGCTAGGCAGTAGAGCATTGATAGTGTTATCCTAAGAACAGAATACCAAATTCCTTAAAGTGGAGACATTTATCAATGTTTCAAATAAAATGTAATTAAATTATAGGCAGTAAGCCTTGACAATATTATCTTAAGAACAGAATACCAAATTCTTTAAAATAGAAACATTTTAAGGCCAACTCTAGTCTTAGTCCCTATTTCAATTTATGACTCAATTAACAAATTACTTGAGAAGGCCATTAAGATCAAATTTATGATCAAACCATCCACCCAATATGTTTCAATTTCCAAACCAAATAGGTTTAGATTGCCTACTACAAACTAGCCTAATAAGTTATAAGCACGTATTATGAGAATAGCAATAGGGAATCAAAGTAATTTTTAATGCATAATATGATAGTAGCAATAGGGAAATCAGTCTTTCTTATCGCTTGTCAATATCATCACTGTATTTGGAATGGTGCATTCCCAGCCTTACCAGTATAGGTTATAGCTCCTGCCCCGCTCAAGGGGCTTTTGTCAGGCCCCCCTTGGTCATCATCATAGATCCCTTTTCCACAAATACTAACTATTGCAAATGGACATTGTGCAAGTAATAGCATGCAGATGGATCACTCCACTGTCAGCTCTCAACAAGTGACTCAGCAGTTGCAAGGAGGAACATAAATTGTCGCAAATATCTAGCGCAGTAATCTTGATAGATCAACATTCAAGTGAGATCCTACCGTTCATCTTTGGCCTAGGGATGCCAATAAGCCACGGCATGTTTAAGCATAATTGCAATAATCCCATGTATGCCTCCCTAGTACTCCCGAGTATGACTCCATGTGCTCCCAAGTATGCCCATGAAATAAGTCCTCAAAATACCCTTCCGATTCCCGTAGATTGTGTATTGACCGACTAATACTCATGAGTCATGATACTCCCCACCAATGGCAAGTACTCTTGAATATCCCAAAGTCAATACTTGCCATACTCGTCCATTAACCTTGGTAATTAACATGTTGCACAATTTGTCCATATAACATCAAACTGGTGTACTAAAAAAGTTGAAGAGACCAATGGATATGGAACCTTTCTCTGCGAGTGACATCAATCCACTATGGAAATGAGTCCAGACATGGGTTCAAGATGAAGAGTGTGTTTACTCGGGGAAGATCTGAATTGGCCAGAAGAAGGATAGATTCAACCAACAACCAAAGATAATCACTAGCTGGAGTAGAACTACCTAGAACCCCAATGGAAAGTTCCAGCATAGGTGCTACAATTGGTTCTAGTCTAAGTCACATGACATGAGGACACGAGACACGGAGGACACGTAAATACGAGTATTCAATACGAAACGCAGCGACCTGGAAACAGGACACGGGGGACACGTTTTATATATATATATATATATATATATATATATTTTCATATTCACTAAAATTTTTGACATACTTGGCAACAAATCGTTTATCTGTTGCAAATCTTCTAGTTTATATGGAACCATGTTCAACACTGGAGTCATCATGTAGGACAACTTTAGAGTTGAAAAAAGCTAAAGGGAAAGAAAAGTTACTTGACAAAAAGTGCGTTTCGTGGTCTTTGGATGGCTCCCAGAAAGGAGAAATATCTCTGGCTGTGCTTCTAAAACTTCTTAATGAGCCACTTGTCTTACGAAGCAGTAGTCACTTGGAGGAGGTATTGTTCTACTTTTCATTAGATTTAGCTTGTCCTCCTTGTGATTCAACTGTTTTTATGCAGTTGCTGAACATGGTATTGTATTTAATATTCATTAAAAACTTGGCTGTACCCATAACTAAACTATAGTTTTCCAAATGTGTTGGTTGATGCCATCATTTACTTTATGCCATACAAGTCATGGATCTTCTCAATGTGGTTCTCAAGAATGTTGAACTCAAGGATGAATCACATTCTTCATATGGAGAGGATGTTTTGAATATGGGCAAAGAAACTCAAGCTATGCCTGAAATGGTGTCTAATGTGGCTTTAAATACTGAAAGATGAATGTTCTACAACCAAACCTGAAACTGAGATTCACAAGAGTGATGTGGAAACTAAAACAAATGGTGTTTCTGAGGCCTCTATTTCCGGTGTCAACAAGTCTACACATCCACATGACATTTTTTCACATCTTTCTGAGCCAGAGTTACAAAACGTATGTAAACTTCTAGCAAAAGAGGGGTGAGTATCGGTCACAATTTTACTGTTTGGATGTTCACTGGAAATTTCCAGGGAATTTGTTGCCAAGTATGTCAATATTTATATATATATATATATATAATATATATATATATATATATATTTTCTATATCACTAAAAAGTATGTCAAAATTTCCAGGTTTACGGTCTTGAACGCTGCACACTTCAAAGGCAAACACCCTGCTCACAGCTCCAGACGAAAATAACCCGGAATAGACCAACACGTAGGCTTTAATTTTTGTTTTTTTCCCAGTACGTATTCAACACGTCGAAATACGTTAGGGCAACGTATTCGACAAACCAAATACGCGTATGCTACATTTAGGACACGAAGGAAAACGACGAATACGTATTCAAGTTTTCATGACACAGTTAAAATTGTATTCGACACGTATTAGGGCCGTTTTCGTGTCCAATACGTAAAATACGGGACATGGGACCCTGGGGGATGTGTCCTGTGACTTAGGTTCTAGTTTATGTCACAAGGTTCACCAAACTTCAACAATGAGGTTAGAAATTTGGCAAACATGAAAAAATTTCTCTAGTTTGATTGGGTTCATCAAATCTCATGGCCAACTTCAATGGAAAAAATGGATTTATTATTTTTTTCAAATTTTATAAATTATTAAAAAAAATGACTTAGAATCTTGCTCACTCAGCAGCCTTGCCTCCATCGCTCATGATGCTACCAACCCTCTTTCAATTGCTACCGACCCTTGACCATGCGGTCGCTTGACAGCAATTGTAGCTTAGCCTCTCTGCTTAGTGCAAATTCAACCCTCAATTACCACTGCCAAACAGATTATATACTTGTTTGTCAACGACCGGTGAGCCACAAAAACTTTTGTTGTAGTCTGTGAGCCTCCTGCCATCACTGTAGCCAACCTCTACTGCTATCACTGTGGCCAACCTTTACAGGATTTGCCATGTCCCATAGCTCAAGCTGTCGCCTGTAACCTTTGCCACAGCCCACTACTCAAGCTGTAGTATGTGCCATGGCCCACGGGATTTGTATCCATGGACAAGTCACCACCGTAGTCCATCACAGTGGCCAGCCTCTAGGGTATTTGCCATGTCCCATGTCCTATAGCTTAAGCCTTAAGCTGTTAACTTAGAGCCTGTGCTACAACCCACGACTCAAGTTGTAGCATGTGCCATGGCCCACAGGATTTGTATCCATGGACAAGTCACCACTGTAGTCTGACTTTGTAGACTGTATCCAAGCAGCCAGCCTAAGGGGATTTTAAAGGACTCGTCATAAAAATTGAAGTGGAATTGAACCTACTCATTACCAAACCCAAACTCGAAACCAGACTATGTACTTAGGTTTTAATATAGTACGGCACACCTTCAATCTTGAGATAGACTTGCAAAAGGCATCAATGCTAGTAGACTAGTATTCAATAGTTTGTAGTTCTGATATTTGTATTGTGCAATCAGGATACATTGTGTTTTGAAATTTTACACTCACAAAAGGCATCAATGCTAGTAGACTAGTATTCAATAGTTTTTTGTTCCGATATTTGTATTGTGCAATCAGGATACATTGTGTTTTGAAATATTATTATATTGCACCAAGCCAGTGTCCCATGGGCATCGGTGGGTTTTGAACAGGCTTCCGCTTAACATTCATGCATACCAAGTATATCGAATCACCTGCATCAGCAAGTCCAAGTATGCTAACGACATGTATGCAAAAAAAGGGATATTCCCATAGAATAATGTGATTATACCACATTTGGCATGTACTGTCACACGGCCCTATAGAAGAAACTGATGCGAAAAAAGGAATAGCATTTATTGTCATTAAATGGGATATCTACATATAACACTAAGGGCATCCCTAATTCACAGTGACTTACTACTCAATTATATATATTAACACTATTTACAAATTAAATAACAGCCATGGGAAGGATATGCTTGATACAGAGTTATCAGAACCAATCACACTGAACCAGAACTAACAAGTCCAACCCCTACAGTGCCCGAACCAAGCTGGTTTGGGTGCTGAATCGACTTATTTGGGTCTGGTTTCAATATTGACCAAGCTCATCCAGGTACACCCACCAGCATGACATTTTAAACCAAAAAACCAGTTAGGCTGGTTTATAAATCTGGTTTTCCAGCCACTTCTGGTCCTGGTCTGACCCTCAGCCCGTTCCTGTTCCAATTCCACTTTCAAAAATATTAGTTAGGTGCAAAAGTAAAACAAAATGGTCATTAACGGGGGTGGCATAACATTGAATGCCCGCTTTTGTATAATTAGCCATGTTTTAAAAATCAGTAGTGTTCCCAAAACTCATGCCAGGCAATAGAAAAGGTATGCTACTATGCACATACAATAAAAACTAAAACGCTACAAAAGCTATTTTAAGATAGAAGAGTATTTTAAGCTAAATATACAAAAGTTGAAAATGTGACTTCATCTCCAATGACTATCTTGAAACTGTTTTGCATTATAAATACATGTTAATTTACAATATGAAGATAGAAAAACGAGATTGTTTCCTCGATTATATGTGTCTGTGCTCTACTAGATATAACAATGGTCACAACGGGCCTCAAAAAGACAAAAGTCCATACAGAGAGGAGCAAGCTCAGGAGAAGCAAGCAATTCAAAGAAGCCTCCAAAATGAATTTCCAAGCAATACAATTCGAAGAAGAACAAGGAAGTAGAGACACCCAGAGGCAACGCACCAAAGGTTTGGGCAGAAGGTGCAAGGACATATCCCCAAGAAAGGTCAGACCCTTGGGAGCATGGGTTATCTGGATTCATCCCCGATTCACAGATGCCGAGTTGGCACAAACCCATTCAGGTATATGTGAAGTAAACATTTCCTCGAGGCAAGCTTAAAGGCAACGATAAACTTGATTCAGATGATGGAGATGATGACAATAGACAGATCAGAGAGTCAGTACATGCTTCCTAACATGAACCAAAACCCCCCATGTTTCACAAGAACGAAAAATTGAAGGCCAAGTTAAGGATCAAACTCTCCCGAGGGTTCACCCCCTAACACCAATACCACAAGTACTGAGTTCAATGCCACCAACATTTTCAGTTCTAGTTAAAAATTTGAATGAAGTCCCTGCCATTTTTTGGATCTATTTCAGTCCAACCGTTTAGTTTCAGTTTTCAATTTTCGTTCAGTTGCCATTATTTCAAGATCATCTGTTGTATACACAATTTTAAAACTGAACACACTTGGTTTAACTTATTTGCATCACAGGGAAAGAAAGAAACAAGTTGCTTTGTCCCAAAGTCTTGTAATAAAAGTTAAAATACTCTACTGAACAACAAGCAAGTCAGACTTTTTCTAAGGGTGCTAAGTTTATACAGCTGCAACATAAGTATAATGTTGGAGACTACATGGAGATTTGAGTTCAAATGTAAATATCTAATTTTGAATGTTTCTACATTAGCGAAAGGCAAGTCTAAGATGGAATTAAGTACCATACAACAACAAGATTTCGTGCCAGGAGAAGAGGAAACTGAGAAGCAATTTGCAAATACATGAAGCTGAGCAATCTGTAGAGCTTAAGGTTGCCAAGCAATAGTTTCCGGACCCGAAATAACTGACAAGCACACACCAAGAGATTAGCCCAGCATTTCCTTCAACCAGTAGTTAAAGCCATGTTGACACCTTCAACATTGTTTAAAGAGATCAGTGAACCATTGTTTAATGAGATCAAGGGTCGAAGGCTCCAGTCTGCATTCATTTTTCTAGAAATTTGTTACTTCTTTAATTAATCTAATTCTCAAAAACTCTTCCCTCATATTGGGCAAAAGAATTTACTAAGCTCCTAGATGTTGCTTTTAGTTTTAGCTCAACAATTTGCAAGATGAGGACTCTTAGATGACTACCATCTTAAATAAAATTCAGCTTGGTCTAAAGTCATAGAAGTAGACATGAATGCTAACTTGCAAGTAGCAAGCAGTCACCACGCTTTTGGCTCACATAGGGCAAGCAAGTATTATATCCGTCCAGTGGACATAGGCAACACTGAGATCAAGGGTGCAATGAGAAACAAGACCAACCTGTTTCAATTATTCTGAAATTTCAGATGTGAATGAGCAAAAGATAGAAAAATCAGCTTCATCTAAAGTCATATAGAAGTGGAGATGAATGCTAATTGCAAGTTGCACGCAGCCACCAAGCTTTTGGCTCGCATAGGGCAAGTTAGTATTATATCCGTCCAGTGGACATAGACAAGCCTGATATTAAGGAGATCAAGAGTGCAATGGGAATAAAGACCAGCCCGTATATCCGTCCAGTGGACATAGACAAGACTGATATTAAGGAGATCAAGAGTGCAATGGGAATAAAGACCAGCCCGTTGCAATTGCCCTGAGATTTCAGATGTGAACATCAAAAAGCAGTTATTGAAGAAACGTTTGAAAGGATTGTTACCATTGTTGCTCGAACCATGGTTAGTTGTTGATTTCACCACACAAATGTTTGGCAGATGAAGGCAATGAAGTGATTAATTGGTCAATTGGGTTTCTCCCGGGTAGTTGGGAGGAATGATTAGGATCCTCCTCACCGAAGTTCAATTCCCACAAATGACATGATGAACTTTGATGCAATGGATGTTTGTTGTAATGATATTTATCCAGTGAAAGAAAAAGCGATTAATTGAAAAGTGTTTCACCAAGAATAAGACCAATGCTGAATCATTGCCCTCAGGAATGGAATTGTTACAACGTTGCTTGATGTTTGGCATATGAAGATAAAATGAAATGTTTAATTGGAAAACACTTCACCATGACTACTCCACATACTGAAAAAAAAAAACTTAATAATTGCCCAAGAAGACCTAAGTGGACAATTTAATCATTGACTAGAAAGACCTAAATGGGGAATATTGTGATTAAGATAGATATTTTTCTTTCTAAATAGGCTAACTATATCAATTGGATCTACTACAAAATGTTGTAGGATGGAGTGTAATTCTCTCTACCTAGGTTTTGTCCCAATAAGTTATATGCTATGTCACATGGTTCGAGTTCGAATTCAAGTTCGACAACGATTAAGTTCGATTCGAATTCGAATTTTCCGATCAGGTTCGAATGAGGTTCGGCATTAGGTTCGACTATACATATTTTTCAATATATATATATATATATATGACCTCGGTCTAATGGAGCAGGAATAACCTTGTATAATGGACGTTGCAAAGATGGAAGGATTAGACATTTTCGGCATATCTGTTTTAGCATACAAATCTACCTAGACATATCACAATTGCACAGTTAGTGATCTCGACATACCTGTGAGGATCTCAGCTAAATGGAGTAGCAAAGATGATAAGATCTAGGACAAAGGCACAGTGTCAATGGATCTTGCATAGCAGTCTTGGCATCAAGGCCTCGGTGATACTCTTGTAGAAGTCTGGACTCTAGACAAAGAACAGCAGTGATAGAACCTCTCTCTTGGCCTAATAAGATTGATGTTAGACGTTGTCTCAATCACATATATATATATAATAAGATATATATATATATATACACACTACAATTGTGGCACAATAACAAAGCCACAGAAATGATCATTCTCGGAGGATACAATCCCTGCAAAACAAAGAGCCATAGTAACCATTACAGTCTCGGAATAAATGAGACAGTAAGGACCTGAGTATAGTGAGGAATAGTATCTCATCTCGATAGATCTATTTCTTAACAGTCAATGTATATATATATGTAATGGAAAGATCTTCGGATCCCTCACTATCTTTACATGATCTCAATGTCTCTGTGTAAGAAAGATCACAATGATCCTGCAGTCATGGAATACACTCTCGCATGATCACAGTCAACATGATGGTCTAGAGTACAGTGATGAAGGTAGGATAAAACAGCTATCATAGCTGTCATAATGAAGTTCTCAGTGCATCATTAAAAAAAATTGAACCTTAAAAAATTCGTTAAAATTCGCCTTCAGGTTCATTGAGGTTCGTTTAGGTTCGAGTTCATTCAGGTTCGACTTGAGGTTCGAATTTCAAGTTCGGCGAACCTGAACCTTCAAGTTCGCCGAACCCTGTGACAAAGGTTATATGTTAAACTCATGAGTATATCATTATAATGGTTTTGCATCTTGCTGTTCATTTGGCCTTTGTGCCTTTGAAAATTTTAGACCTAACCATCCTCAAAATGAAGATAAGTGCCCAACAGTGTTCATATATATATATTATAGATATAATTTCTCATTCTCCAGTATTTTATTATATATTTTAAAAAAAAAAACTAGAGAATGAATATATATATTCTAGTTTTATATATATAATTTCTAGTTTATTATACACAAAGAAAATCTATCTTACACCAAGTTTCCATATATATATATATATAGATATAAATTCTCATTCTCCGGTATTTATTATATTTAAAAAAACTAGAGAATGAATATATATATTTTCTAATTTAAAATATAATAATTTCTAGTTATATATAGAAAGAAAAATCTATCTTACATTCCAAATATTACCATATATATATATATTATATATATAGATATATAATTCTCAATTCTCCAGTATTTTATATATTAAAAAAAACTAGAGAATGAATATATATATTCTAATTTTATATATATAATTTCTAGTTTTAATATACAAAGAAAAAATTATCCTTACACCAGTTCCGGGGGCGCAATGCAGGAGTATGGAAAACCACATGGGGAGGCATGTGGGAGAAACCCAAAATTTTATGGAAATTTATGTGGGACAATGGACATCAAAATCCTTATAGCATATGGGGTCCCTGTTTCTAGAATTATAAAAATAATAATAATAAAATCTCAACAATAACAATTCATCATCATGTAATCCAATGAAAACATTATAATTCTACAAATCCTAAAATCTTGAAAACTGATAAGTCTTTATGTATTGAGGGGGTTTTCGTGTTCATTATATTAGATATCATTTCTGGGATTCAACTTCGTTAAGTAAGTCATTCATCTATGACCATTTCCATTAGAGGTAGTTGTAAGTGACTAATTTCTCATGATTTTTGAATAGTCCACTTAGCACTCATTGCATCAGGTGATGCTCACAGGGATGAAGAAGCAAGATTGCAACTCGTGAAATGAATCTCATAGCGTCAATCATCACTTCCGGTGCTTGCACCAAGTAACTAGGACTTCCCAGGAGATCACCCATCCCAGATTGCCTCTGGCTCAAGTGTGCTTAACTGTGGAGTTTTCACCACAATCAAACCCACTTAGCTCGCTACCTCATTTGCAAAACCTTAGCAAGCATTGTGCCTCATGAATCATTCAAGCATAGCTCCCTTCACTCTTTTGTATTTAAGTATTGAGGGGATTTTTCTAGTGCATTATATTAGATATCATTTTTGGGATTCAACTGCGTTAAGTAAGTCATTCATCTATGACCATTTCCATGAGAGGTAGTTGTAACTGAGTAATTTCTCATGATTTTTAATAGTCCACTTACCACTCATTGCATCGGGTGATGCTCACAGGGGTGAAGAAGTGGGATTGAAACTAGTGAAGTGAACCACATAGCGTCAATCATCACTTCCGAGGCTTGCACCCAGTAACCAGGACTTCCCAGAAGGTCACCCATCCCAGATCACCTATGGCTCAAGTGTGCTTAATTGTGGAGTTTTCCCCACAATCAAACCCACTTAGCTTGCTACCTCATTTGCAAAACCTTAGCAAGTATTGTGCCTCATGAACCATCCAAGTATAGCTTCCCTTCACTCTTTTGTATTTAAGTATTGAGGGGATTTTCACAACACATTATATTAGATATCATTTTTGGGATTCAACTGCATTAAGTAAGTTGAATTCATCTATGACCATTTCCATGAGAGATAGCCGTAACTGACTAATTTCTCATGATTTTTGAATAGTCCACTTAACACTCATTGCTTCGAGTGATGCTCACAAGGGTGAAGAAGTGGGATTGAAACTAGTGAAATGAATCACATAGTGTCAATCATCACTTACGAGGCTTGCACACAGTAACCAAGACTTCCCAGGAGGTCACACTTACGAGGTTTGCACACGGTAACCAAGACTTCCCCAGAGGTCACCCTTCACAAATCGCTTCTGGCTCAAGCACACTTAACTGTGGAGTTTTCCCCACAATCAAGCCCACTTAGCCTTCTACCCCATTTGCAAAACCTTAGCAAGTATTGTGCCTCATGAACCATTCAAGTAGAACTCCCTTCACTCTTTTGTATTTAAGTATTGGGGTGTAACCAAGACTTCCCCAGAGGTCACCCTTCACAAATCGCTTCTAGCTCAAGCACAGTTAACTGTGGAGTTTTCCCCACAATCAAGCCCACTTAGCCTTCTACCCCATTTGCAAAACCTTAGCAAGTATTGTGCCTCATGAACCATTCAAGTAGAGCTCCCTTCACTCTTTTGTATTTAAGTATTAGGGGGTTTTTGTAGTGCATTGTATTAGATATCATTTTTAGGATTCAACTGCATTAAGTAAATCATTCATCTATGACCATTTCCATAAGAGGTAGTCGTAATTGACTAATTTCTCATGATTTTTGAATAGTGCACTTGGCACTCATTGCATCGGGTGATGCTCACAGGGGTGAAAAAGTGGGATTGAAACTAGTGAAACGAATCGCATAGCGTCAATCATCACTTTTGGGGCTTGTACCCGGTAATCAAGACTTCCTAGGAAGTCACCCATTCCAAATCGCCCTTGGCTCAAGCACGCTTAACTGTGAAGTTTTCCCCCACAAGCTCCAGTTATCGGGTGCAAACCTCGGAAGTGATGATTGACGCTATGTGATTCATTTCACTAGTTTCAATCCCACTTCTTCACCCCTATGAGCATCACCCAATGCAATGAGTGCTAAGTGGATTATTCAAAAATCATGAGAAGTTAGTCAGTTATGACTATCGTTGATGGAAATGGTCATAGATGAATGACCTAGTGTAGCTGAATCCCAAAAATGATATCTAACTAATAAGTCTATTGAATTTTCAAGGTTCTGAAATTCTAATTTTTCCATATAGAGTTTGATTAGGTTGGAATCAATCTCAAACATCCTAGAACAATTAATCATAATGTTAGAAATTTAAGAAAAAGGGTAAAATGTGTAAGACAAAGAAAAATAGAAACTTTTTACTTCAATAATTTTATATTATTATTAATTACCAAGGTCACAAACTCCGCAAAGTTCTACCCCCATCTTTATTCTGCCTTGAAATAATAACTTAAGAAAGGACAATAAAAGCTAGAAAATATATATATAGTCCCTCCCTCTAAAATTATAAAATAATAATGACAAAACCCCAACAACAATAATTCATCCCATTCAAAGTCATCATCATGCAATCCAGTGAAAACACTATAATCTTTTCACTATAATCCTGTTATTGTTATTTCTAAAATGTAGAACACTAATCCTATTGTTATTTCTAAAATGTAGAACACTAATCCTGCCAATTCTAAAATCTTGAAAACTAACGAGCTTAGTGAATTCCGAGAGAATACAAAATTCTATTTTTTCATATAAAGTCTAATGAAGTTGGAATCAATCTCAAGCATCCTAAAACAATTAATTATAATGTTAAGAAGTTTAAGTAAAAAGATAGAAAATGTAAAATAAAGGAAAAAATAAACTTACTTTACGAATTTAATTACACACTCGACAAAGCTCTACTCTCTTTTACTTTCCATCTTTGTTCTACTTTCCATCTTTGTTCTTCAAAAGATGAGGAATGACTATAAAAATTAAAATATATATAATGAGAATGGGAAAACCACGTCATCTATAATTACCCACCGGTGGTCCGTAAGATTTTCTCCCACCGGTGGTCCGTAAGGGGGTTAATTTTCTCATTTTCTTTTGTAAAGATAAAAATCTCTTCTTACGCACTGGTGGTAAAGATAAAAATCTCTTCTTACCCACTGGTGGTCTGGTGGTCTGTAAGGGGGTTAATTTTCTCATTATCTTTTGTAAAGATAAAAATCTCTTCGATGTTGTTTTTTCAATTCTAATTTTCTCATTTTCTTTTATAAAGCTTATATTTATATATATTCCTTCTTTGAATATTTTTTTACTGCTAGTTGATTTTATTCATCTTCTCAATTTTAGACCACGACAGCCGGAAAAAATTCGACTTCCAAAGGGTCAGATATGTGATGAACACATTTTTGTAAAAGCGGAACAAATATTTTGGGAATCTTTTAATTTGGATGCTCTTCAGGCTACAAATAAAGTAACCATTGGGCGTATCTAACATTATTCATTAATAATCTTGATTCTTATTCATAATGATTAATCTTGTGGTAAGCTGAGAAGAGCTCGAGATTGTTTTAAGCTGAGTTTCTGTATATTGTAAGAACCTTGTATGTATATTGTAATAACCATGTATCCATAATATAGACAGATTTGCAACTTAAGGAAGAGAGGTATTTGGTATGTTACTTTGCTTTTGTAACCATTTGACATATTAACATAATTCACTACAGTCATTTTGATTTTTATTCATAGTTGTTACTCTTGTGGTAAGCTGAGAACTTGAGATGTTTTCTTAAGCTGAGTTTCTGTATATTGTAACAGCCCTGTATCCATAAAGGCGACAACAATTGTAACTTAAGGATGAGAGGTGTTGGTATGTTCCTTGGATGTGCTGATATTCAAGTGTCGAACAGATATTTAAAATCACTTGGATGGGGTTATAGCTGATGATATATATTTTTTATTGTATTGTTAAAATGTAATGAGTTGCAGTGATTCCTATGTTTAGCTCCATTTTAGGTTTATCTTTTAAGCATGTACTTCCATAATGGAATATTGTCACCAAGCCGGTAGGCTAGCTCAAGTGGTTGACTTAGCTCCATTTTACGTTTATCTTTTAAGCGTGGTACTTCTGTAATAGAATATTGTCACCAAGCCGGTAGGCTAGCTCAAGTGGTTGACTTAGCTCCATTTTACTTTTATCTTTTAAGCACGGTACTTATGTAATAGAATATTGTCACCAAGCCGGTAGGCTAGCTCAAGTGGTTGACTGCTTTGAGCTTTATACGGCAAATCTCAAAGTTGTTTCCCCAAGGTAATTGACTCTGTTACATGCCTCACACATCTTCCCTGCCAAATCAGGACAAGTTTGCATTGGGCATCATCAGCAAATGTGAGGAAATGTCTAAGAGATTACCTACAAAGCTTTTCCGGAAAAATAAAACAATAGAAAAATATCATCACCACCCTTCTTTTTAAGACAACACTGTAAATATGAATGCATAGCGAAGACATTAATTTATAACACATTTTTTTAATTTCCTTCATTTTTTATGAACTTATTATGTTAGATAGGGATGAATTCCATGCCTACCTCAAAAATAAAACGCTCACCTCTTAAATGCTCATGAAATCTTAAAAGTGAACTCTTACACAATTCCAAATTTCTTCAATCGGCGTTTCATATCAAGAAATACTTTGATAAAGTTTATTCTCTTGTGCTTACGGTGTGTGCAACTTCTCAAGCACACTCATTTGGAAGGTATCCTTCCTAATTTTGTTTAACGAGAAAAAATTATGTCTCTTTACGACAATGTCAAAGCGCTGCAGGCTCTTTAATCATTTACTCTTCCAGTAATTAAACTCGACTGTCAATGATCAAATCAAGGTATTTCAGCATTACAAAATGAGATCAAAATGCAAATAAAAACCATTTCAGCACCATGTAAAGTTCTTTAACTCTAAATGCATTTAAAACTGTATGACTAATTGTCCTGGTGATGAGGAAAAAAAAGTGTTTCTGATAACTCCATCCAAATTAAGAAGCTTTTGAAGAGCATAACGAAAACTCACTCAATCATTCACACATCTTAATGAAAATCTCAGTTCTTACCAATAAGATTGTTTTTACTTAAATTCATAACTAAACAGCAGTAAATGATTTTATATTGAAGACTAGAATTTCTTTTCCATCTGCATCAGTTTATTATCACAACTGAAAGTTAATTTTATTAGCCCAAGTTAACACTGGCTGTTCAGTATTTGCTATATGTAAACTATCCACGGCACCAACACAATACTTTCATTGTTTTGCTTCTCCTTTAGGCTTTTAGCTATGGTGAACTGGAATTATCAAGTAATGAGTAGATACCATGTAATCCTTACTCGGTAATTGAAAAGGCTTCACCAATAACTTTGTTACCATTAATGAACAGCTCTTTGGAATTGTTATATACCGCTCTCATGCTCTCTCCTCAATATGTCATTGAAATACAAACTCTAACACTCGCATGGGAAGCTTACAAGATTACAAATGTTCGATTCCCACCAATACTTTTCATCTCTGTCAATTATTTCTATCAAGAACATGAATTCATTTAAATTATGCCATCACTCTGCCTTGACATCAACATCAATTGTACAAACTTAACTCTCTAAACAAATTTATAGTTGTTTGATTCCAAATGCAGTCCTTGTGATGTAAAGTTTCTCTTTGCAGAGTCGTCTTCTATCACTTTACCGTAAATTGAAACTGTTCATACGGTACGTGGACAAGACAGTTCAGATGGGTTCCCACCTTGAGGACCTCAGACTAGTTTGTAAACCAGATAGACTGGTTCACACGACTGGTCCAACCGGTTCAGACACATTAGCCAGAAAAAAAAAAAGAAAAGAACAGGGTGATCCACCCCTCCCAAACCCTAAGTTAGGGTTATCAAATGATACCCCGCTTTTATTTGCATATTTGATGTCTAAATTTATGTACAGGAAAGAAGGTATGTGTGTATATATACTAAATTTTGGTATTGTATTTATTTTTTAGTAAACCAGTTCATTGGCTGGTTCCGTTTATTGATAGGTTTCTTAATACCAAGCCTACCTGGAATGCAACCTGCAATAGGTAAACAGCTAATAGGTAGACAGCTATGTTGCACCGACACGGGAAAGCGATCAGATGGCAGAATAGGTTTCAAGGACAGTTGGAACTTGGAAAGTGTCCCAAAATTTACAAGAGACCATAGGAAAGGAATGGCAGAAAAAAAGAAAAAACCAAAACAGAAAAACAACCAAAAAACACCTAAATCAGCGATTCTGGGATGATATAGGACTATAAAACATCTCAATAAAACTAGCACAAATAAAAAGAGAGTACTGATATATAATGCAAAGGCCCACGATACATGGGAATCAATTCCGTTGTTGTGATAATGTCCCATTACCAAAACACGCCTAGTAGTTTTCCAAACAGGCATTGTATAGACAACATTCATCATAGTCTGAATGCCCAACAAGCGAGTCATGAGAGCCGGTCTGTACAAGGGATGTCCAGAAGCCTCTAAAACAATCAAGTTACGGCAGTCCTGTATTGAGTCCTAAATGCTCTATAATATACTCGAGTTCAAATAAAAAATTCCTCAAACATTTAACCATGTGTTTATAGTAAGCCAAATATTTCAGCTATCTAATAGTTTCGATTCCAAGGAATCTTCATCGTGGAAAAAAGGCAATATCGCCATACGAGTATTTTCTCATATCTACCCTAACCCTAATAGCGGCTCGACATTTTTATCAAATCGGACAGAGTAAATGTGTATCATAGTTTTCGACCACTGCGTATTACACTACACCTCCTCCTGTAATGACCTAAAAAGACTTACAGTAAAGCTTGTCAAAGGTTTCACCAATTAGGGCCAGACGTTGGGAAAAACCGTCAAAGATGCTGAAACGCAGACGTGCATTCCATTAGGATTTGTAAGGTATGTAACTTACAAGAAAAAAATGCGTAAATAAAATTAAATTAAACAAGGAAAAGAAAATCAGATCATACGGAAAATACACCGGTGAAACTCACTTAAATGATTTTTTACTTTTGTGATTGACGTGAAAAAAGGAGGAGAAAACTAACATTCTTCTACAATGACGAGATAAAATAATCTCTATACGGCATCACCCTCGATCATTCGCACGGTAAAAGGGAAAAAGCCGTCGAGGACATATAAATTTAATTTCAAACGAGGAAAAAGCTTAAAGCTTAAAAGATAAAAAGATTTCGAAGTTTCCTGCAGGTCAAACAGAACGGTAAGCACGGGAAAAATCATATTAAATTTAACAGATAAAGATATTAGAGCAAAAACCTAACCTTTACCAAAAGATCCATCCGATCTCTATTATTTTCAAAAGATCCAACCGATCTCCGTTCTATTCGTCCCCTCCAGGTTCGTCCAATCCAATTACCAGCGGCTCCGATTCAGTTGATGCATGTGGGGAACAGCTTTGCCCAGCTATGCATAGATTTCATTATGCTCTAGGTTATTATCACAGTATGCAGTAAGACAAGAGTGTTCCCGACCTGCACCAAGCGAATTCGAGCCACGTATAACAATTTTGCGAACCCGCCGCCTGAACATCGAAAAAATCCGCCATGGCCGACTAAAACTCCAAGCCAAAAACACAAATCCGACTCCAAAAATGCGAGGAATCCATTGCCGACCGCTCCGGCGCTCTTTATTGCCACAAACCTAAATCTCACGGCCATCTTCGAAGATCCAAACCCTCGCTCGCGCTCAAGAAACTTCAGCATCGCTCGCATGCCTGGTAAATTGTGTGGTATTTTAATTCCCGACAAATCCGAGAGCATTTTCAACCTTGACAGGTGAATAATCATTGTACCTGACACGTGTCACGGCTCTGCCTGACGTCACGACGGACGGCCATGATTATTCTTTGACCGTAAGCGTCCTCATCGCCGTTTGAAAGGTCACATCGCCGAGCGTTTTCACGTTACTTTTGCCTAGTGACGGTGCCGGCTCACTGTGATATTTGATCGACAGTTGAACTACTGTGACAGCGACGGCTGAGATTAAAAGGTGCGCAAATTCGATGGGTAAGATCTTTCGTAGGGAAATCCTAGCAGCGTCAGCGTGTAAAGATGCGAGGTACTTAAAACAGAGCAGCGTTAGCATGAAAAGGGAAATCTTTACGTAACTTATTATAGGTTGGTGGTGACTAATACACACCCTTGCCAACTTTAGGGTAAAGAAACCTGACCCCACTCTCTATTACAAGCCATACAAACGACAAACCTTGAGGAAGAAAAATGGAGGCCACATCACCGACAATTACAGAGGTGAAAAGAGCCCCCAAGGTTTTAGGGTTGTGGCCCAGAGTTCCTCTGCTGGCATGAAACACATGGTACCAATGGTATGAAATGCATGGTTTGCATGAGTGGGACCCAGACACTTTTATGGGGAAAAGAAATCAGCGAGATAAATATTTTAATGGTAAAAAATAATCTTGGTAGAAAAAAGTGAGATGAATATTTTTAGTGGTAAAAAAATAAATGAGATAAATATTTTAAGGCGTAGTCTAACTAATAAATGAAATGACTTAAGTGTATGCTTTAAAATTGTTTTTTGTTTTTAATTTTTTTTCTTTGATAATAGTAATGAGTCACACTGCATTAAGGGATAATATTCGTTGATGGTTGTTTAAGTTCAATATGGTTTGACATTTGAGTTATGATTGGTTTTCCCACTATATAAGATGAAATAGAATTGTTGGTTTGACCACTGAGTTATCATAGGTTTTCCCACTATTTAAGATGAAATGACTTTTTGGTCAAAATTTGACAATACAATTTCTATGGAAATTGTGATTTCTTTTTGTTTAGAATACACTTTTGAATGCATAAATGGATTCAAACTTCTGAAAAACCAGGCACTTTTTGTTTAGAATACACTTTTGAATATATAAATGGATTCAAACTCTTGGAAAAACCAAAACACTGGATCTTTGCAAATTAAACAATTTAAACTTGCGATTTTTAAAAATTTGTACTATATTTTGAACAAAATTGACCAAAAAATGCTAAAAAAAAAAGTCATTTCCTCCCATATTAATTAGAATATATGAATATTTTAACAATAAAAAAAGGTAAAATGTATTTTCAAAATATTTTAATTTTAATTAAAAATTAAAATATATATATTTTTATTAATTAATTTTATTGTGTTTTTATTTTGCATTTAAATTTATTCTCTAGTCTAGTTTTTTTGAATTTTAATTAATCCTAGATTAAGTTTGAAAATTGATCTTATGTGTTGATATTTTTGTTGCTTTTTATGATTACATGTTAAATTAAATTAATTTTATTATAAAATAATATTATATGTTAAGTTGGACTATTTTGAATCATTGACTTAGTATTTGTATAAAATAATATTATATGTTAAATTTGACTACTTTGAATTATTGACTTAAGTATTGAGTAATCAACCTAGATCTATCTTAACTCTGGATCTATTCAACACTTAAAAAAGAGGCTTACACCTCAAGAGAGTTGATCCCTCTCCATACTTGATAAAAGTATTGAGTAACCGGCCTAGATCTATCTTAACTCAAGATCTATCAAAACACTCAAAAAGAGGCTTACACCTTAAGAGAGTTGATACCTCTCCAAACTTGATAGATCTAGAGCTTAGATTGTTTATAAAATTCATCACAATATAACATTTGGGAAAATAGTAAGATTTCTAATTTGTGAAAGTCACAGTAATATAATATTGAGAAAATAAATCTTACTACTTAAAATTTTAGTAATATTCATATATATTGTGTCTATCTACTTTAATGGGAAATAAGCATTTGTGGTTAACTTAATAATTAAAGTCAAAGCCACTAAAATGAAGAAAACAAATGTATATATAATAGTATGAATTTCAATTCATCATATTTAAAAATGAATTTTTAACCAATTGTATAACAATACTTTGCAGTTAAAAAAAAAAAAACAAAACAAAACAAAACACTGGAACCTTTTCTTCGTATTATTCTTTAATAATTGTGGATAAAATAGCCCCTTCTAGAAGAAAAAATCTGATTTCATGATTGGGCACACCACACTGCACCTCAATGTTCATATAATACTTTACTCCTTAAAATTTAAGAAGATGATCCTTGCTACGAATGATTAGAAGGTAAGGAGCTTGAATGTTGTAGTCCTCAAAAAGCTCTAAGTCAAAATCAAGATCATAAATTTGTTGTCGAATACTTTATGGTCACATAGATTGAACAAAAGCACAAAGAGAATCAATAAAATAATAAATCAGGGAGTTCATTAATTTGTTGTCGAATACTTTATGGTCACATAGATTGAACAAAAGCACAAAGAGAATCAATAAAATAAAATAATAAATCAGGGAGTTCATTGAGGTTTGGATGTAGTTGAAGATTATCACTAAGGTTTGGATGCAAGTGGAAGATTATGGTCATTTAGATTGAAACAAAGCACAACGAAAATTAATAAAATAAGAATATAGGTTTACTTTTATTTTCACTTTCAAACATATAAATTAGTGAGCTCACTCAGGTTTGGATGCAGGTGAAGATCGTGCTCATTCAAGGAGGCAAGAGTATGCAAGGGTCATACAAATAGAAGTTGGTTTAATTTCCCCTTTTAAATATTATATATTCCACATGAATATCATGGGTTTTCAATACCATGGGTCATTTATTATTATTATTATTTAATTTTTATAGAGATATTTTTATTTTTATTTTAAATAGGCTATATTCCACAGGGATACCATGGGCCATTTTTATTTTTATTATTATTTAATTTTTATATGGATATTTTTATTTTTATTTATTTTCATTTTGACTGAGTTAAAATGTTCCTTTAAATAAGTTATATCATTTAATTTTATTTTTATTTTTATTTTATAAGGTCATTTTTATTTGGTTATTTTATTTTCATTTTATTTTATTTTGACCAAGTTACAATGTTTACATTACATTACATTATGTTAGGTTACGTTACAACATCTCTACCATACTAGGCTAGAGAGCTCCTCTTGGTGCAATAAGTATAAGAAGGAGAATTTGTTAATTGGGTTTAGGCAGAGAGTAGAGTGTTATCCTCCCCACTGAGAATTGATTCTCACAAATGACATGTTGAGCTCTTAATAAGTATATTTGTGTTATTTCTTTATACTCTTGAAATTAGGTGGTTCCAAAATTCTTACATCTTATTTCAATGGGAAAATGCAATAGTGTTTCCATAGTATAATGACACTGAAATCTCATATGATATCGGAGCCTGAAACATTCTAAAGAGAAGTCAACTCTTGTTGTGGAGGAAAATTTAGATTCTGGGAGGATTCTTGTGGCTCAATTTCTTGGCATACACTACACGAATATCATTGAAAATATCATCTTCTTATCTAGGGCAATTCTTCACGATGTTGGCAAAGTTTGCACACACAAATGAGAGATAATTTTGTGGTGTGGGGGGTCTATTCTATTGCACTAAAAAAGTAACTATTGCACAGTGGCGTCATGGTGTTGAAACCACTCTTTCTCTATGCTACTAAAGTCTATGTTTTGAAACACCTTTCATAGCTTTGAAAATAGCCCTTTATTATTCTACTAGAGCCTTTGTTTGACAACCACTCCATGGTATTGTCGATGCTCTTCTACTCATCCATAGAAGGATCTATCTAGCAGTTTATTGTGTAGCTTAAATCAATTTGGTTTCTACTACATAAATTATAGTTACAAAAGTATATTACATAGTAAAATGGGTCCTACAACAATGGCTCAAAGTCAAGTTCCATTTCTTACAACATTTAATGACTATGAGTGGAAATCAAATATGTTGGTCTTTTTTAGGACCATAGCCATGCTTAAAATCGTGATAGGAGCTAAAGTTGAACCTACACATGTTATATACCTAGGGGGGATAATATGGGGTACCAAGGGAGGTACCCAAGGTAATAATGTAATAATGGGATGGGCCATAGCAATAAATAAGGTGGTTAACCCATATCATGTAAGGGACCACAAGTAGTTAGTAATAATGTAATGGGCCCATGGTATTAGTGAATGGTATGAGGGAACCGTGGTAATGATTCATGGTATTGCATGTATGAGGCCTATATAGAGGCTAGAGACTCCACATGGAGAATGTCAAGAAATATAGTCAAGGAATATTGTATGAACAGGCATATGGCTTGTGGAGTGCTCTCCTTCCTTAAGGAGTGAATGTATGGTGTTGCCCTACCTTAAGGGTTTGATATCAATAAAGAAACATTTCTATCTATTTCAAATCTTGTTATTCTTGGGTTTATTTATATTTTCATATATTTCTGGGTTAGATCTACAGCAAGTGGTATCAGAGCTATACCAAGTGGTATCAGAGCACTTTCTTGGGCCAAAGTGGAGAATTTTTTTATTTTTTATTTTTTTGGAGGATTTCGGGGGCAGCGAGTTTGCAGATCAGATCTGTACATTTTGGTGCAAGATCTACAAAATCTAATTGTAGCTCTGGATTCTATGTGAAAAAATACCCGATTTCAAAAAAAAATCGGTCGAATCGGAGTCCGGATGAAGGAGATATCGCTGATCTAATAATCAGTGGGGTTGCAGATAATTTTTCACGGCAGCGAGTTTGCGGTGCAGATCTAGACGTCCTGGTGCAAGATCTGCAAAATCTAATTGTAGATATTGATTCTTTGTGAAAAAATACCCAATTTCAAAAAAAAAATTCAATTGAATTAGAGCCCAGATGAGGGAGATATCGCTGATTTAAAATCAGCTATTTTTTGTAGAAATTTTGGTGACGACGAGAGAGTTGCAGCGCAGATTTGAAATTTCATTGCCTGTATCAAGATTTCTATCACATGGGCAGATGCAAAATGATTGTTCCATTTCTGAAAACAGGTCATAATAGGGATTCTGAGCAATATTAACTAAATTGTGACAATTTCAATTTTTCGCCAATTTTTTTGTGATGGATCAGAAATTGAAGGACTTGTATAAATTTGATGGCTCTCATCTAGCCAAATGGCTAGCACAAATGGAGAAATATTTCAAATTGGATTACGTCTATGATGATGACACTCAGCTTAGGCTGGGGAGCATATACTTGGACAATGAAAGGCGGCAATGGTGGCAAGGGCATCAACGTGGCTATGGAAGGTTCTTGACTTGGGACGCCTTCAAAAAAGTTCTTATGGACCACTTTGACCGTAAAATTCTTGTGGATAAGCTCACACAAACAGACACACAACCTAGCAAAGATTTTATTTTTACAGGAAAGAAGGAAACCAAGGAACCTAAAGGGTTATTTCCTGCTGGTATCTCCTTATTACAGGTTCATGGATTGATTCAGAAAGAGAAGATCATTGTTTCTATAAATCCTAGTTGCAAGCATAATTTTATCAATGTTAATTTGGCAAAAAAATTGCAAGTTCCTACAAAACACATTGAAAACACACAGGTGGATGATGAGGATGTCCAAGTGTATAAGGATTTGAAGATTTCTATGGATAAGTATGTGTTGCACGGTGATTTTTATACTTCAGAGACAGATAATTTGGATGTTGTTTTGGGATACTCGTGGATGGAATCAGTGGGTACTATAAATATTAATGTGCAAAGGAAATTCCTGAAGCTCTGGTATAAAAAGAAGAAAATTACATTACAGGATATTTCCATAAATAAACAGGTAGAGTCCACGGAGGTTGACGCAGAAGATGTTCCAGGGACTGACATATCAGATGATGAGCAGTTGATGGTCGACAATCAAACATAAACAGAGGCTGAAGCCGAAATGGTAATAGGTGCTGACACATCTGATGAGGGTTCAGTGGTTGAAGTCGTATTGGACAAGAAGACACCACAACAGGCACCACAGCAGGGTGAATTAAAGAAAAAGACACCATGGGTTAAAACTTCAACATATCATCACCCACATCACCCCGCAAGAAAACAACCATCAAGATGGCAACCAATTAGCCACACGAACAACAACCCCCACAGGACAGATAGAGAGAAGCGAAGATCCACCTACTACACATCTACACAGAAGAGCTACCACAGTCAACTTCCATCTCAAGCGAGCGAGGCACCAGCGAGACTGAGGGTTCACCTTTCTCTTGGATGGCTAGATGCACGTGCATGGTATCAGTGGACTACTCTTTTGAGTAGATCTTATTATTTGTGTTATTCCCATGTTTCGGGGACGAAACATGCTTAGGGGGGTGGAATGTTATATACCTAGGGGGGATAATATGGGATACCAAGGGAGGTACCCAAGGTAATAATGTAATAATGGGATGGGCCATAGCAATAAATAAGGTGGTTAACCCATATCATGTAAGGGACCACAAGTAGTTAGTAATAATATAATGGGCCCATGGTATTAGTGGATGGTATGAGGGAACCGTGGTAATGATTCATGGTATTGCATGTATGAGGCCTATATAGAGGCTAGAGACTCCACATGGAGAATGTCAAGAAATATAGTCAAGGAATATTGTATGAACAAGCATATGGCTTGTGGAGTGCTCTCCTTCCTTAAGGAGTGAATGTATGGTGTTGCTCTACCTTAAGGGTTTGATATCAATAAAGAAACATTTCTATCTATTTTAAATCTTGTTATTCTTGGGTTTATTTATATTTTCATATATTTATGGGTTAGATCTACAACAAGTGGTATCAGAGCTATAACAAGTGGTATCAGAGATATAACAAGTGGTATGAAAAGCCAAAGTGGTTTAACAAAGATGATGAATGCCATGGTTTATTATTTGTTTATGCCTCCCACTATTATTTTTCACATTGAAACTACTAGTTATTCAATTAGATTTAGACTACTATGGGAGGATTGTTTGGGATGAAGGATGTGTCGAGCTCATCATCTTGATCCTGAACAATTTTGACACAATCCAAGACTTTATCACCAAGTTCAAATCCCTAACACTACAAATAATGTTGTGTATAATTGACAAGGACGATGAGGGACTTGTTTTCTCCATTAATGCTAAACCTAGACCTGATTATTCTATTTTTATTTCCACATTCCTTGTCACCAATAATGCCTTTGGAATTGTTTAGAAGATGTTATCCCTTGGTAATCTTATTGTTTTGTTGACCACGAAGCATGATAATCTTATGCAAATGGGTGCTTTATATCAATCAAAGGCACATGCCTTTGCCTAGAATCAAGGCATTGTGAAGTCTTCAAAAGCATCAAACAACAAGCAAAAGTTGAGGAAGAAAGATAAATAAGATAATTACTAGAAGGAGGAGTATACATCTAATTTTTCTTCTAAGATCTCTCGTTCAAAGAGTGAAAAGCCTATGAATGAAAGGGTCAAGTGTGCTTATTACAATAAGCTCAGGAATGTTGAACAACCCTTGATTGATTTCTATGTAAATAAAATAAGACCAAGGCCATGGGACACGTATTCCAAGCTAAATGTTGGGCAAAACATAACGATGGGTATCACTTGTGAAATTAATAGCTATGGAAATTGGTAAAAGTATTAGCAAAGACAAAGTGGCAATAATTGGCATTGTATTTATGAAATAAAGGAAAATAAGAAAAAAGGAAGGTGAAGAGACACATATTTACACAAGAAGGAAAATGAAGAAAATAGAGGCCTCAATGATAAAAAGGCTTTTGAGGATCAGTTCACAACTTTTGTTGGTTAAACTTTTGTCAGTTCATTTTTAGAGCTCTCATTTCTTTCTCTCATTCTCTCGTACTCTTGCACACTTAGCGTATTCTTGGAGCATTCTTGGAGCACTTTGGCATACATTGGATTTGGAGAAAGAAGGCAAAGGAAAGCAGGTTAGTGCAAGGGTACAGTTGGATCAATAGCTACAATTGGATCACTTTGCAGGTAACAGGTTGCATGTGTGATTTCCTTGTTGATTTCTGGATGCATGGTATATGCATGTGATTTTTTGGTTATGAGTTGTCATCGGCATGGATACTTGCATGGATTGATAGTGGTTTTAGCCTTACCTTGCCATTTCCTGGATAGCCATGGTGTTGTGGGTTTTTCCACTTGTTTTTCTTATTGGTGCTTAGGTTCTTTATGGTTGTGGGTTGGAACAGACGCTCTATAAGCCCTGGAGCAACTTGGGTTGAGTTACTAGTCTTGGAGCCTGGGTTAAGACAAACGCTCTAGAGCCCTGGGAGGTTGTGGGTTGAGTCACTAGTTCCTAGAGCCCTAGACAACTTGGGTAGAGACCAATCTGGTTGATGTTAGTGATGTCTGACCGTGGAGGTGGAATCACTATGGTTGAAGGTTGAGGTGGTTTGGCCTCTGGAAGCCCTGGTTTGGTTTTGTTTTGTTTTAATCCATGAGATCCCACATTCATGCTTGGAATATGGTGCGGGGGTGATTGGCTAAAAGAGAGATTTGGTTTAGCCCAATCCATGGTCGAGTGGTATGTGGAAGTCCCCGACTTGGTTGGCATTTTCATATGTTAATATGATACATTTTCCTATTGTGATATATGAACAATTGCAGTGATTATGTTGGTGATATTATGGCTGAGTTTCCATGGTTTCTATGTTAGGTATTTTTTGGTTATGTTGGTTATATGATGTGTATTATCTATGACTCTTGTCATGAATTCTCTAGTTATTGATTGGTCGATGAATATATGGACTAATAAGTGCCATTGTAGCTATGTGGAGAGGGCATAGAGCCTTCTTGGTGATTCTTAGATGAATTTCAGACTAATATGATCAGATATGCATTCATGACCTATAGCTTACATGTTTGCCATGTGTTTGATAAGATGTCTAGTGTGTTCTAGGTAGTCTAGCTCAAGTTTTTTATTTGAGATTGAATGTTTAGCTTTGTCATCATGTTAATTATGATTATGGAAAGTCTCAATTCTATTATGGGTAATGGTCTACAGGCTGGCCTGAAAAGGTGTCTCAAATCTTGGGACCGCACCCTTTGAACTTGGCAAGTTAGGTCATAACCTTGTGGAGGAAGTGTTGTGCATGCGGTTGGAGGCCTATAATCGCACCCAAGCCTTTCCATGCATGTTATTGGGGGTTACTTTGTGGAAAAGCAGTGTTACCTTAGGGAATGGGCACCTGGGGTGGTCCTTTGGCCCCTAAGTGTCTTGTAGCCCTGGGGGATGTTGTGAGTTGTTAGTTTGTCAGCCCCACTTCCATAACTAAAGCTTGGAGGTCAGTTGATGTCATAGTAACTCTTCATCTCATGTTTACCCTAGCAAGCTGATCAAATTGGGTAAATGTGGGAGGAGGCGTTACAGGGTGGTATCAGAGCAAGTTTTCATTCTCTTTGGGTGATATTGAATGCCACAAGGTAGGATGGTATCAGAGCTTCTAGGATTGAACTCTTGGAATGGATGGGCTAGATGTGATTACTATGCATGCATGTTAGTTGTCGATATGTTTGTTATGCATGCATTGTGATGGTCGTTGTTGTGGTCTTGCGTTGTCATGATGTTCATGGTGAGATGATTGATATGTTGATTTCATTATATATATACATATGTTTTAATAATTTGGATTGATTGTGAAAATGATATAGCCTCCCCTGAACTTCACTAAAGTATGTTTGATCATATTTATATTTGGTTTATCTGACATGGTATGTTTGTAGGAAGAAGATCAAAGATGACAAGCAGAATGGTGGATTACAGTTCATGTGACTCTTCTTATAAATCAAATGATCAACAAAGAGATGAGTATTCTCCTAACAGAGCAGATACCTTGAGAAATTTAAAGGAACAAATAAGAAGCTGTAAGGCAGGTAATGACAAAATCATTCAGTCATAGGAAAGACTTGCCAAAGCATAAGAAAAGCAAAGGTCAATACAACGATCCTTCAAGGTTTATCAGATTTGCAGAGATAAGGACAACCAGGAATCAGTTATGGACATGAGGAAAGTATAAATGGGGCATATCATAGCAGGTTTCATGGAGGAAACAGATTGGACAGGGATGATACAGTCACAAGTGGCAAATGGATAGATACACCTAACAAGAGAGGTAGTGGTTATGGGTTTTATTCTAGTTATGGATCAGAGAGACAACATGGTCATAATCGTTATCATCCTTACAGGAGGAATGATAAGCAGTACTTGCCGGATGAGTTCAAGAAGGCCAAACCTCTTACCTTTGATGGAGATTTGAAGAATATGGAAGATGCAGAAGCATGGTTACTTGGGATGAATAAGTTCTTTGAGATGCATGATTATTTAGAGAATATGAAAGCCATGCTAGTTATTCTTAGTCTTAAGGGAAAAGCAAACATTTGGTGGGAAGATGTGAAGTGTGTCAGAGGTATCAAGATAGAGGAGTTGAGTTGACATGAATTCAAAAGACTCTTCCAAAAGAAGTATTTGTTAGAGAGATACTATGATGGGGCTAAGGAGTTCTACAAGTTGAAGATGGGCTCTATGACAGACAAAGAGTATACGGCTAAGTTCTTGGAGTTGTTGAGGTATGTACCATATCTTAAGGATGAGAAGGAAAAGGTTCAAAGATTCGTTAGTGGACTGCCATTAACATTTAAAGATCAGATTGAGTATGATGAGACTCAGACATTGGAGGAAGTAATTGGGAAGTTGAAACATTATTATGAGCAACCTAAGCATATGTCATAGTCTAAGAAGGGTTGGAAAGTTAATGACAAGACTAAAGGAAAGTGGGATAAGAAGTGAGGAATACCGCAGGATGCAGGTAACAAGGAGAATGTGACACCGTACAAGAAATTCAATGCAGTTGACAAAGTATAGGGATTTCAGTCTAAGGAGTAGAATAAGGGTGATGGCAGGAAGCCTTTGTAATTTTTGACTTCTGGCAAGGATCATTGTAGAGAGAGATTGTCCACAACATCAGGGTGGCAGACCTCAGATTTACAGTGCTCAAGAGGCACATACAGTTGGGGATGTTGGACAAAGTATCCCTCAGATTTATGCAGCATTGGATAGTAGGCAGGTTGATCATCAAGCATCTATTATCGAGATGGAAGGTAAGTTTTGTGATCAAGTTGTTTCTATTTTGATTGACCCTAGATCTAACTATAATTACATCAATCTTAACCTAATGGATACATGTTGCTTGAATAAAGAAGTGCATGCAGAATCTTAGTTGGTGCAGTTGGCTATAAGTACCAAGAAAAGAGTTCATCATTAGGTGAGATCTTATGCATTTGAGTTGAACAGTATGTCTACATCAACACATTTGTATGTGCTTCCTTTCGATTCATACAACATACTTTTGGGCGTGGATTGGTTGTACATTCACGAGACTAAGGTAGATTGTTATGACAAGGCTATTGAGTGTTTGGGTGATGATGGAAAGAGGAGAATCTTGTAGGCTAAGAAGAAGCCTACATCAGTGAGGATGGAAAGAGGAGAATCTTGTAGGGTAAGAAGAAGCCTACATCAGTGAGAATGATCACAGTTATGTGGGCAAAGCACAATAGCAAGAAAGGGTGTGTATTGTTTGCAGTTCATATTTCGGTAACAAAGGAAAGGATGTTGAGGATGTTGAAGTCTTGAATAGGTATCCAGTTTTGCAACAGTTTCAGGATGTGTTTCCAGCAAAGATTTTACAGTTACTGCCTCATAAGGAAGTGGGTTTTTCTATTGAGTTGATGCCGAGAGCAGCACCAGTATCTAAGCCACCTTACAGGATAAGCACTCTGGAGTTGGTGGAGCTAAAGTTGTAGCTTAAGAAAATGCTTGATAAGGGATACATTAGGCCAAGTGTGTCAACTTGTGGTGCACCAATATTGTTTTTGAAGAATAAGGATGATACTCTTAGGTTACGCATTGATTACAGGCAGTTGAACAAGGTGATGATCAAGAACAAGTATCCTTTGTCGTGGATTGGTGACTTGTTTGATCAGTTGAAGGGATAAATAGTGTTCTTGAAGATTGACTTGAGATCATGATATCATCAAGTACACATAAAAGAAGAGGACATCTACAAAACCGCATTTTGTACTAGGTATGGGCATTATGAGTTTGTAGTAGTTCCTTTTAGTCTTACTAACGTTCCAACTATTTTCATGTGTTTGATGAATAGTGTGTTGCGTCCTTATCTGGACAGTTTTGTTGAAAATGGCAACAAGAATTGAAAATGCAACAAGAATTTCCTAAATTAATTTTGTTCTTGAATTAAACTAGGAATAAAATTGTACTCCACATCACATGGAAACTTGTATTAGTTAAATAAGTTAATTTGACTTAATTGGCTCATTAATTTTAGTTGAGGATCTAACTTGAGTCATGTAGAGTGTCTCCTACTTTACAGGAGCCTTGGTTGAGTTGATTTTGAGTTGTAATTAATTAATTCAGTTTAACTTAGTTAAAGTCAGTTAAGCTAGTTCCAACTGATGGAGGAACTAGTAAGAGTTCATGCAGTGGGGTGTTGCTTCATGTGTTCTAACTAGTTAATTGATTATTCACTCATAATTAACTCATGTATGTCAGATCTGAGAGTTACCTAGTTGAGATTGGAATTCAGGGACAATGTACTATCAGTTATATAATCATCTGAATTGTATAGGTGGTGCATGCAGTCAAAGAAAGGCCTATGAGGATTGTGCAATTCCAGTTGAGGAATTTCCTTAATTAATAGGGGCTAATTCCCAAGGAAATAACACAAGGAAATAAGGACTTGGCCAAGCGATAAATTGGTTAAGTATTGGCATAGGCATGTCTAGGAAGTAGTGAGATAGATAGGGATAATGCAGAGGTTGCTCAGGCTTGAGCAAAGCATTGTAATCTTCTCATATTTTTTTTTAATGCAATATACAGATAGAATAGTTTTTAGTTGTGGTTTTCCCTAGGAAATCATTGTGTGGTGTGTTGATTGAATTCTTTCTCTTGTATGATTTGTGATTTCTCGATCAATTAATTGTTTATGCTGATGAGTAGAGTAGATTCAAGTCTATTGTTGTAGTAAATTACAATTAACAGTTTGAATCTACAACGAATGTCTACATGGTATCGGAGCATAAATCACTCTAGAATAGGAGAATACAAGTTTGTCTTTTGCAGGTGAAATCGAATTTGTAGTATCATGCTTTAGAGCTAGTCGGATGTCGTTCTATGGATTGAGACTCGAATATGCCCTTAAGGGTAGTTCGAACTATATTGCTTGGAAGGACAGGATGGAGGTAGCGTTGGAAGACAACGGGCTTAAGGAATTCATAGACAAAGATATTCCTAAGCCTCCAACAACTGATGCTCAAAATCTAATAAAGTGGAGAAATTGTGTTGCAAAGGTGAGAAGGATTATCCTATAAGGAGTTCGAGATCACATTATCTCGAACATCCACTGTAAGAAGACTCCATATGCAATGTGGAAGGCCTTAATAGACCTATTTCAAAACAACAGTGACCACATGAAGCTGACACTAAAGGAAAAGCTCAGGAAAATCAAAATGGAAAAGCGCAACACAATACCAAAGTACTTGACCAAGTTCACCCAAAGTTGGGATGAGCTTGGAAGTGTTGGTGTTACGATTGATGAAGATGATCCGATCAACCTAACACTTCTAGGCCTTCCCAAGAGTTGGAACAACTATTAAGATTCAGTAAATGGCAGGGAGAAGCTACCAAAGTGGGATATTTTGTGGTCCGACTTTGTGCAAGAAGAGATTCAGCAGAACACCAGAGACGGGACCTCATACAAAGAAGTGGAAGAGGACTTTTCATTAGTCAGCAAAGGAAAGAAAGCTAAGGAAAAGCAATCCTAAGGCAAGGAGGGAAAGAAGAAATACTTGTCCAACATCAAATGTTTTCACTGTCACGAGTTTGGGCACTATGCCACAAAATGTCCACAAAAGAAGGCAAGCAAAAAGGAGCCTACAATAGCAGCAGCAGGGGAAGCTCTAGCTTCACAATTCAAATCTGATTTTACTCTCATTGCATGCATGGAAAGCACTGTAAAGGGAAGCATGTTTTATCTTGGCATCGGTGCCTAGTTCCATATGACGGGGAATATAGATCTCTTCATTGACTTGGAGGAGAAAGACCTCATGTAGAACATTGAGTTTGAAGATGGTGGGAGGTATAGCACAACCGGTATCAGTATAGTTACTTTTCAAAGGGAGTCTATCTCCCCTCTCAGACTCTCAAATGTGATGTTTTTTTACGGGACTAAAGAAGAATCTTGTTTTCATCGCGATACTAGAAGACCATGGCTACAATGCAGTATTTAGCAAAGGGAAGGTTTTCCTTAGACCCATCACCATGGGACAAGTGAAATAGATTGATGTGTGAGTCAAGAACTTGTATGCACTTGAGGTACAAGATGCATGCAAAGCCTTCAGGATCAAGGCAATGGTTAGAGACTTGGTGGTTAAGATGGAGCATAATTTACCTCTCAAAATGGAGCCTCAGAAGCAACCTCAACAAGTTGTAGAACAACCACAATTGGAGAAGCAGAGAGGAGGTCGAGTGGAGACATCTGCTCAAGCAGAGACCTCTAGTAGAGGGAAATTACGAGCCAAGTGAGCAGAAGGAGCACATGCAGACATACCTCTAGGTGAGAGGTGGGGTGATGTGAAGCCATAGTCCCAGGAGTGCAAAAATTTGGGCAAGGTCCATTGAGGTGTTTTTGTCTCATGGATCGTTACCTTGCTATGGGGGCCCACAATATTTAGTAGCTGGAGGATCAATGTCAGTTAGACACTGAGGCGTGCAGAGCGGTGTTGACAGCAAAGTAGGAGGCTCAGTAGCATAGTCAACAACAACACAATTTTCCCAGTAGACAATTGTAGATTGATTTAGTGATTATTTTTATTTATTTTTGGATGCTTTTCAGTTGCAGATGTTGCAGTAGCAACAACAACAATGAGAAGTGGTGCATGTAGAACATTCCAAAGGTATTGGATCAAGATAGATGTGAATCCCTTTCTTTTTTAGAGGGAGTGTTGAAAATGGCAACAAGAAATTTTGAAAATGCAACAGGAAATTCCTAAATTAATTTTGTCCTTGAATTAAATTAGGAATAAAATTGTAATTCCACATCACATGACAACTTGTATTAGTTAACTAAGTTAATTTGACTTTGTTGGCTTAGTTAATTCAAGTTGAGGGTCTAACTTGAGTCATGTAGAGTGTCTCCTACTTTATAGGAGCCCTAGTTGAGTTTATTTTGAGTTGTTTGTAATTAATTTAGTTTAGCTAAGTTAAAGTCAGTTAAACTAGTTCCAACTGACGGAGGAACTAATAAGAGGTCAGATAGTGGGGTGCAACTTCATGTGTTCAACCAATTAACTGATAATTCACTCATAATAAACTCATGCATGTCAGATCTGAGAGTTACCCAGTTGATATTAGAGTTCAGGGACAATGTACGATCAGTTGTATAATCATTTGAATTGTACATGTGGTGCATGTAGTCAGAGGAAGGCCGGATTCCGTAATTCCAATTAAGGAATTTCCCTAATTAATAGGGGCTAATTCCCAAGGAAACAACACAAGGAAATAGGGACTTGGGAAAGCAATAAATTGGTTAAGTATTGGCCTAGGCTTGTCTAGGAAGCAGTGAGACAGATAGAGATAGTGCAGAGGATGCTCAAGCTTGAGCAAAGCATTGTAATCTTCTCATATTTTCTAACTAATGCAATATACAGATAGCAGGGGTTTTTAGTTGTGGCTTTCCCTGGGAAATCATTATGTAATGCGTTGATTGAATTTTTTCTCTTGTATGCTTCATGATATCTCGATCGATTAATTGTTTCTGCCAACGAGTAGAGTAGATTCAATTCTATTGTTTTAGTAAATTACAATTAGCAGTTTGAATCTACAAGGAATTTCTACAAAGTTTGTGATAGTATTCATTGATGACATATTGATATACTCTAAGAATGAGGAAGAGCATGTTGAACAACCAGCAATAGTGTTAAAATTTTTGAGAGAGCATTAGTTGTATGTCAAGCTTAGTAAGTGCAGTTTCCTTCAGACTACAGTTCGTTACTTGGGACATGTTGCTTCCAAGTAAGGTATAGTAGTGGACTCAGAAAAGATCAGAGCTATTATGGAGTGGGCAACTACTAGGAATGTGAATGAGGTCAGATCATTCATTGGATTAGCATGTTACTACAGGAAGTTCATCAGTAACTTCTCACGGATTACCTATCCTATTACTTGCAACGAAAAGGGAAGAAATTTGAATGGACCGAGGAGTGTGCAAATAGTTTTGAGCAGTTGAAGCATTTTCTTACAAATGCTCCATTTTTGAAAATTTCATATCCAAACAAAGAGTTTGTGGTATGTAGAAATTCTTGCAAGAGAGGACTTGGTGGAGTTTTTATGCAGGAAGGGCAGGTGGTATGCTATGAGTCAAGAAAGTTGAATGAACACAAACAGAAATACGTGACTCACGATCTTGAGTTGACAATTATAATTCATGCATTGAAGATGTGGAGACGTTATCTTCTTGGCAGGAGGTTTGTCTTGATGAGAGATCACAATGGACTAAGGTACTTATTTGATCAACCTAATTTGAATTCCAAACAAGCTATATGGTTGGATACTCTCAATGATTTTTCCTTCAAAATCGGGTACAAGGGAAAGGAGAAAAAGGTTGCAGATGCTCTTAGTAGAAGAGTGCAGGTGAATCACATTGCAACAGTGAGTTCTTATGGGACAGTTTTGCAGAATTGAATCTTGCAAGCAGGACAACATGATGACAAGTATCAATAGTTGATGCACAAGTTACAACAGTAGGCTGAAGGTGATAGGGGTAAGGAGTATCATCTCATGACAAATGGCTTGGTCAGTTTTAGGAACAAGATTGATGTACCAGATGACAGTGAACTCAAGAAGATTATCTTGAGGGAGTTCCATGTTAATTCATATTCAGGTTACCCGAGATATCAGAAGACATTGACAACAGTTAATAAGTTTTATCATTGGATGAACTTGAAGAAAGAGTTGGTTGAGTTTGTTGCGAAATGTTTGGACTATCAGCAGGTAAAAGCGAAGTGTAAGTACCAAGGTGGTCTATTGCAACAGATTCTGATTCCATAGTGGAAATGGGAGGTCATTTACATGGATTCCATTATGGTTGTGGTTGACAGGTTAAGTAAGGTAATGCACTTCATTGCAATTACGTCTATGAATTTAGCTAGTGAGTTAGCTCAGATTTTCATCAGGGAGATAGTGAGATTCCACGGTGTTCCTAAGAAGATTGTATCCAACATAAGTGCCAAGTTCACTTCCAGGTTTTGGAAGGAGTTGTTTACAGGTTTGGGAACAAAGTTGGCCTTTAGTACAACTTATCATCTACAGACATAAGGAAAAATAGAGAGGGTTAACAAGATTCTTGAGGACATTATAATGATGTATGTCATGCATCAACATCGGAAGTGGGAGGAGTATCTTTCACTGGTAGAGCTTGCATATAATAATGGGTATAATAAGTCCTTGAAGATGACTCCTTTTGAGGCACTTTATGGGCGGAGTTGTAATACTCCTATCAGTTGGAGTGATCCAGTGAACACGATACTAATTAGACTATATATTTTGGCAAAGATGGAACATGAAATGCAGGTTATCAAAATGAATCTAAAGGAAACACAAGACATGCAGAAGAGTCATGATTATCAACATAGGGTATTTAAGGAGTTTTAAGTTAGGGAACATGTGTACTTGCACATCAAGCCAAAGAGGAGCTCCTTGAGGATTGGGTCATGTGTCAAGCTGGCACCTCATTATTGTGGGCCTTTCAAGATCCTTGAGAGGATTAGACCAATGACCTACCAACTTTCACTACCTTTGACAGTGAAAGTCCATGACGTTTTCCATATTTCATTACTTAAAAAGTATGTCTAGGATGTTGATTCTAGTCAAAACCACACCGCATATTGTAGTGGAAACAACTCATGCTCCAGAACAAAGAAATTGAGCAAGCTAAAGTGCAATGGAAGCACTTTGGGCCCGATGAAACTACATGGGAGATGGTTGATCAGATGTGAGCTATATACCCTTCATTATTTGTTGGTTCAAGCAAATGATTGTTTGGTGTGTATATATATATAATATATATATATATATATATATATATATATATATATGGATGTTGTTGTAGATGTCACAATGAGTTGTGTTAAAAAGCTCCAATAAGTGAATATGATTGTCATGTTTGTTATGTGGTCATGGTTTGTAGTAGTTATTCATTGTAAATACTACGTTGAGCTATTTTATAAAGCTCCATGTGAAGTATGTGTTGTTTTCAACAGTTTTCCAGTCATAGGTGTCATAAAACAACAAGGACAGTGCTCCCCCAAGGGGAGGAGTTTGTGATAACCCCTGATTGATTTTATATGAAAATAAAATAAAACCAAGGTCATGGGACACATATTCCAAGATGAATGTTGGGAAAAAACATATTGATGGGTATCACTTGTGATTAATTAATGGCTATGGAAATTGGCAAAGGCATTGGAAAAGGCAAAGTGGCAATAATTGACATTTTAGTTATGAAATAAAGGAAAAAAGGAAATAAGGAAGGTGAAGAGACACATATTTGCATGAGAGGGAAATTGAAGGAAAAATGAAGGAAAATGAAGAAAGTAGAGGCTCCAATGATAAAAAGGCTTATGAAAATCAATTCACAACTTTTGTTAGTTAACCTTTTGTCAATTCAGTTTTGAAGCTCTCATTTCATTCTTTCATTTTCTCATACACTTAGAGTATTCTTGGAGAATTCTTGGATCAATTTGGCATACATTGCACTTAGGAGAAAGAAGGCAAAGGAAAACAAAAAAGTGCAAGGGAATAGTTGGATTAGCAATTACAACTGAATTGCTTTGTTGGTAATAGGTTGCATGTGTGATTTCCTTGTTGATTTCTAGATGCATGGTATATGCATGTGATTTTCTAGTTATGAGATGCCATTGGCATGGATATTTTCGTGGATTGATAGTGGTTTTAGCCTTGCCTTTTCATTTCCTAGATAGCCATGGTGTTGTGTATTTTTCCACTTGTTGTTGTTTTTTTTTTTTTTTTTTGGTGCTCAGGTTCCTTATGGTTGTGGGTTGGAACAAACATTCTGGAAGCTCTGGAATAACTTGGGTTGAGTTATTAGTTCCTGGAGCCTTGGACAACTTGGGTAGAGACCGATTTGGTTGGTGATAGTAATGTCTGACTGTGGAGGTTGAATCAATATGGTTGAGGGTTGAGGTGGTTTGGCCTTTGGAATCCCTGGTTTGGTTTTGTTTTTGTATATTCCATGATATCCCACATTCATGCTTGGAATATGGTGCAGGCATGATTTGCTGATAGAGAGATTTGGTTTAGCCCAATCTATGGTCGGGTGATACGTGGAAGTCCATGGCTTGGTTGACATTTTCATATGTTAATATGAGACATTTTCCTATTTTGATCTATGAGCAGTTGTAGTGATTATGTTGGTGATATTATGGTTGAGTTGCCATGGCTTCTATGTTGGTTATTTTCTGATTATATGTTGGTTATATGATGTGTATTATCTATGGCTCTTGTCATGAATTGTTTAGTGTTGTTGCAGCTATGTGGAGAGGTCATAAATACTTCTTGGTGATTCTTAGATTAATTTCAAAGTAATATGATCATATATGCATTCATGACCTATAGCTTACATGTTTTCCATGTGTTTGAAGAAATGTCTAGTGTTTTCTAGGCATTGTAGGTCAAATTTCTGATTTGAGATTGAATGTTTAGCTTTGTCATCATGTCAATTACGATTCTAGAAAGTCTTAGGCAATTATGGGTAGTCGTCTGGAGGTTGGCCTGAAAAGGTGGCTCAAATCCTGGAACTGCACCCTCTGAACTAGGCAAGTTGGGTCATAACCGCATGGTGGCAGTGTTGTGCAAGCGGTTAGAGGCCTATAACCGCACTAATGCCTTGTAATGCATGCAATTGTGGGTTAATCTTGTGAAAATTAGTGCCAGCTTAGGGAATGGTCACCTAGTGTGGTCATTTGGTCCCTGAGTGTCTTGTAGCCCTAGGGGATGTTGTGAGTTGTCAGTTTGTTAGCCCCACTTACATAGCTAGAGCTTGGAGGCCGGGTCATGTCATAATAACTCTTCGTCTCATGTTTACCCTGACAGGGCATTGAAATTGAGTAAATGTGGGAGTAGGCGTTACAAAAGTGCATTAAGAGGTAAAGTAGCTTAATCATATAGCTCAACTTCTTGAAAAGAATAATATTAAGGTGCTTGATTTTGTCTAGAAAAATTTATTACCAAAGCAACCTTCAAAGGCATTAGGAAGCCAATGGGAAAGCAATGAACCAAATCTAACGCTTATAACAATTGCATCTCAACTGTTTTTATTAGTACTTGACTCATATGCTTCACACCGCATGGATTCATCCAAGGGCGACTTCATTTGTGGAGCATTGCATTATACCATCTTAATGGGTGATAATACTCATGCTGGGATCCATGGGAGAGGATATATTGATGTGGATGTTGATACATTCCAAAATTTTCTTTATATGCCTTCATCTTCACCTAATCTCTTATTGATATATCACTCATTCTAGTTCAAGTAGGAAAGTTGAGTTTAGATCTGATTTCATGGTTAATAGTGAGATGACAAATGGTGTTATAGTTGATGTTGGTAAAACAGAAAAATATTCAAGGTTGCCCCTCTTCCTAGACTTTGTTCCTAAGGTTCTTTCTATTATCCTTTTCACTTATTCAAGCGAGGTGAGCAAAAATTTGTGGCATTAGAGGTTTGGCCATCTCAATTGTAACCACTATTTTCAATAGTTCAACAAGCAGAGCATGACTACATGGTTGTTGGTTTTTTTTTCTAAAGGTGTTTATCAAGGTTGCATGCTTAGCAAACATACATATGAGAAATTTGACAAGGGAAAAATGTGGAGGGCTACCCAAGCTTTGGAGCTAGTTCATAGTGATCTAATGCGTCTATTTCCTCATTCTTCTAATAGTAGGGGAAATATTCCTTAATCATTATTTGTGATTATTTGAGGTATACATGGTTTCCCTGCTTAAGCAAAAATCAAAGGTATTTTAACACTTTAAAGACTTCGAATCCCTTGTTGAGAAATGATGTGATAAGGCCATTATGATTCTAAATACAAACAATGGGGGAAAGAATGTGAATAACAAATTTGATGAGTTCTATGTTTTTGCAAGCATTGATTTGCAGTATAATTTCTCATACACTCCTTTGTAGAACAATGTGGTTAAACAAAAGAACAAATCTTCAAAGGAAATGGAAATTTATATGTTGTAGTCTCAATCTCTTGCTCTAAAGTTTTGGATAGAAGCTATTAATTGTAAATCACCTAAGTGTTTGGTTCTCCGACATGGGCTCACATCCCTAATGAAAAATGTAAGGAACCAGAACCACAAAGCCAGTCTTTCATTTTTGTGATATCCTGATGGCTTCTCAACCTTGTCATCATTTAGCCGGTTATTTCCAAGAATGTTCCTTTTTAAGAGAGCACTTCAAGCTTATCTCGCTATAATAATCGATCTACAAGTAGTCCAATTTTCATAGTGAATATTGTTAATGGTGAGTTGATTATCCACCTGGGCTTATTCATGATGATGAGGACTCCTTTTATTCTTCTTAAAAGATGGGAAAAATAATGATGGCTTTACTATATATCCAAGGATTATGAATCCTTATTTCCTCTTGTAACGTCCCTGGCCCCCAACTGAGTGACGTTACTGACCCAGAAACCAAAATTCACCAAATGCTCAAGTGAAAGCACATCATTTCTGATTCATTAACATACCATGATTTAGAGATAAATACAACAACTATATTTAACACACAACACTAATTAGCGAAATTGAATAAACTCATAACCCATTTGCACTTAGCAAACTGGGGTTTATACATATACAAATGTTATTGCTCTCCCAAGCCAGGTATTGCCAAATGCATAGCATAAACATAAAAAATGTTGGAAACCCTAGCACAACTCCAGAGCCATTGAAACTCCACCAATTATTGTTGGTCCTCTATAACCAATACTCCATTGTAAATTTGTTCATGAGAATATTTGAATTTTGTCAGATGAAAGCCCCTACACCTAGCATTAATTAATCTGGTTACAAGTATTACAAACATATTACTTGCAATACCGAGCTCAGAGCACCATGTGTAATTTAAGTATAAATTCATCTAATTGACAACGTTAAGCTTATCAAAATAACATTAACGCATAACAGAATATTAAACGCATCGACATTAAACCCCGACTAGGGTTTGTAGACATAAAGATATAGACAAATGGATCCCATGGTACTGAATACAACAAATACCAAAATTAGGGTTTATAATCAGAACACATAAGTACACATGAAAATACACATAAGAATATCATGATACACAATAAACACGTATCTTAGTAGAATGTTTAATTGACTGTAGGCTCTCCATGTTCCACCTAGCCATAGACCGTGTGGTTCATAAATATTAACCACGGGTCACCCTTGAGTTGGGGCTACAACTCCACAGGTAACGGTATAAGCCAAATATCAAACACCAACAAAAGCATTGATCCCAATAGCCTTAGTTTTCAGCCACAAGCTCGCGCTCCCACGACTTTCACCCAAATGGCATAGCCTGAGTCCCTTGGCAATGCCCACCTTCCAAAGTGCCTCATAGCTAGCCAAGAACAATATCAACCTGTGGCTCCAGGAGCTCTGCTACTCCTGGGCATCCGGGATCCCTTCTGGAAAAACCAAATAACCGTCAATTAGTTACAAAGTCCAATCCCAAGATCCATTGACTATCTTTGAACCGAGTTGCACCAAAACTCCATGCCTACCTAAGCCAAAAACCAATGCCACCAAGTCTCACACACCAAAGCACCAAGCTCTCAAACTAGGATGCATCCTATCTAGCATGATTAATTAAATAACCATGCCTTTGTCAGCTACAAAGTCCAAGCCCAAGACTCACCGACTAATCAACTATAAATCATTCATTGAAGCCTAATCTATAAACCCCCATTTCCTTTTTCCTCACACAAAAACACACGCACATATATATAACTGCATGGCCTCTCTCTTCCATGTGGCAGCCCTTGAGACCATGTGGGCCTTAGTTGTCCTTTTACCAACACTTGTCACAACACCTTGTTGTCTGTCATCGTGGAGTTGTACTACCCCCCATACTCTTTACCATGGAGTAGACTTCAAAACTAACTTATTTTATTAATATAATATATTTACAAAAGTTTCATTGTATTTACAATCTTGGCTCTCTCGCCACTTAGCCAAAACGACATATATACCTAGGCATGGTGGCCCTAAAATATAACTAACATATATACATGGGCATGTAGGCCACATAATATAACTCTAACTAACTAACCTAAATAACACTATACATATATCTCATGGGTGGAATTAGGGGTGTTACACCTCTTGTCATAATGCCATGTTGGGCATGCCATGCATTGTTGGTAACAAGCAATTTGGTTGGAGATATAGAGGATAATATATGTACATATTCTTGGTTTTAGAGAGCTTCATACATATTTTTTATTATATATTCATTGCTACCAATCCATTATTCTGTTGCTACTATCATATATCCATAGACCTTTTAAGAGGTTGCTAGAGTGTGGGACACAACAATGCAGGAGGAGTATAACTCGTGAATGAGGAACCTCACATGGGATGCTTATTAAAGGAAGAAAGCTTGTTCAATGTGAGTGGATATATTGGACAAATTTTGCAATGGTTGGTCTAATGAAAAAGTACAGGGCTCGACTAGTGGCAAAGAGCTTCTCATAGGTACTTTGCATTGATTATAATGAGGCAATTGATATGTTATAAAAATGTACTTAATCTAGATTTCTAGTAGCCATTGTTGCAACTCATAATTGGCAAATTCATTAGATGGATGCGAAGATTTCCTTTGCTCATGGGGATTTTGAGGAAGAGATTTACATGGAGCATCTTGGAGTTGGTAAATAACTCTACGATGGTGTCATGAAAATCCCTGTAAGGCCTCAAATAGGCCACTTGGGCTTGATATGCCAAGATGGATTCCTTCCTTCTCTCTCATGGATTTTTTTATGCCATTATAATGCCCATGTCTACATTCTACAACAAGATGACTCTCTTATGTTAGTTGTATTATATGTAGATGATATCTTGATCACTGGTAGCTCCTTAACATCCATTGTTGTTATAGAAAATTCCTTGCATGATAGATTTTTGATGAGTACCTAGGGTTGCTGCATTATTTTCTTAGGATTGAGATCATTGAATATGATTCGAATATTACCATGGCTCATTCCAACTATGCATTGAACCTACTCTCATGGTTTTAGATGGTTAATTCCAAACTTGTTGCTACTCTATTTCTTTGGCATCAAACTCGAGCTTTCTTATTCATCACCCTTGGTTGACAACACATGTTATGAACCTTATGCATTGAAAATGATAATAAACTAATAATTATAGTCCACTTCAAAGGGGAAACCTCCTTTTACTATGAATACAATATATAAAACAAGATTTTCTAAACCTAAGACTATGCCTCCTTTGTGTGTGCATGTGCGCACGCAAGTGTGTGTATATAGGAGACACGAGGTATAATTATAGTGAAATGGTACAATGAAAGGTTCTAAATGACATAACAATATAATAATACAAATGTAATAACTCTATGTATAGGGCATAATACATGGATTTAGGGTTAATGTGAGGCTTATATAGGGATTAACATGCCCCTACCCTTCGAACAAGTGTTTTCCTCAACACTTGACTAACTGTGGGTGTTTCTTCATGAATATCTCATCTTCCCATGTTGCCTCTTCCATTGGTAGGTGATTCCATTTAATGAGGTACTCAATAATTGCTCAATTTCTCAGTTTCCTAATCACCGTTTCTAATATTGCTTTTGGTTCTAGTATGATTTTCCCTTCTTCATTAATCTTTGGTAAAATAGTTTAAACTAGGATCTTGTCCCCAATTACCTTCTTTAAGTAGGAAACATCGAGGATTGGATGTACAGTTGAAGATAAAGGAAAATCCAATTTGTAAGCCATATTTCCAATCCTCTGCAACACCTTACATGGGCCATAATACTTTGGTTCTAATTTATTATCCTTCTTTTTTTGCTTAAGGGACATTTATTTATATAGTTGTAGTCTCATAAACACTCAATCCCTCACTTCAAATTCCCTTTCGTTGCAATGTTGATATGCTTATTGTTTCATCCTATTTTGATATAACCAAGTTGTCCTTCAATAATATGAGAACTTCTTGTTGGTGCTTATGTGGTTATCCACTGCTTAAGCCTTTATAGTCCCTTTTGAGGGTGATTTGATCGATGGAGGATGGTATCCATAAAGCTCCATAAATAGGGAGGTGTTTGATGAAGTGTGGAAGAATATGTTGTATCACCATATGCCAAGGGCAACCACTTGAACCATTGTGTTTGTTTATAAGATGTAAAGCAACGTAGATATCCTTCTAAAAAATTATTCACAATATTAGTTTTCCCATTAGATTGAGGACATTAAGGTGAGCTCTGAGCCAATTGAGTACCCAAACAAGAAAATAATTCAACCCAAAAATTTCTAGTGAAAATTGGATCTATATCGCTTACAATAATTTTTCAGTTTTCAATGTAGCTTTAGGACTATTTCCATGAATGCTTCTACCACTATACTTGCTTTAAAAGGATGAGAAAGAGAGGAAAAATGGATACTTTGTCATTCAATATAAAACTACCACAATGAAATAATTTCCTTGATATTTGGGTAAACTTGTAATAAAATCCATTGGAACTTCTTCATTACGTTAGCTTAATATGGCTAATGTCTATAGAAGAGCTCGGTCTTGATTCTCTCCCTTATTATGTTGGCATACCACACATTTCACTGTAAACTTTTGTGCATTTGTTTTAAGAGCTTCCCAAAAAAAAACTTTCTTGATCCTATGGTGTGCTTTCAAGAACCTTGAATGTCCTCCTACAAGATAAGTGTGCAATTCCAAAAGTACTTTTTGTTTGAGTTGAGAATTCTTACATAAGTATAAGCAATCTTGATACCACAATAAATAATTCTTCATATTTCTCTATTACATCGAGGTCCTCCGGTAGTTTATAAGTGATCTTGCATATCTTCTCGGCTTGCTTTCATTCTATCCTTTATTATTCCACCCAGAGATAGTTTGGAATGGAAATAATGCGTAGTAAACCCTCTGTGTCTTCCTCTTTCCTTGAGAGTATGTAACAACTCCCACCCCCTTATGCCATCTTGGGATATGGGAGTGTTACTCATTTTGACCTTATCTCCAAGGTCTGTTATGAATATGGGGTTACACTAACCTATTTGCTTAAAGCCTTTAAATACTTAAACTAATTCCACCATTACGTTCAACTCATCGAGAGCTTTTTGATGATATAAATTTGACCTCAATTCAAGTTTTGGATAGAAAGTTATGCCCCTTAAAAAATCCCACTAAAGAGGCCACATCAATAAGAGGGATCTATGTGGCATCCACGTGGCCCTTCTTGGACCACATCATGCTTAGCCACCACCACGTGGGATCCATTAGGTACCCACGCCACTGCAGATTGGGTTGCTAGACATATTAAAGTGTTTGTGGTTTGGCCAAGGGCTGATCACTAATACCAACCCATCAATAATTGGCCTCCCCGCACAACTATCCACTTAACCTTTTTTGGTGATCTGGTGGTCCGATGACCTACGTGGCATAGTTCTCATAGATCGTGGTTCTGCCATTGAATCAACCCCTACTATTAAATGTTCTATTAATAAATCCCCTTATATTGATGTTGTGATAATCACTTAAGATTAGTATCAATCACAATCATAAATTTAAATAATCATGATTAGTGTTTGTGATTAATAAAGTGATTTTTCGAGAAACTCCTTTGTTTCTCATTTTAATACTTTTTCCCAATATGACCCCATACTAGTACTGGCACATAATTTAGCTTCCCAATACTGCATTTCTAGTTCTATCTCTTCCTGGGTCAGTGCTCTAATACTTTCCCCATGTCCCACTTTCCCTTGCGTCACATACCTCGCTATTGCATCTCCCTGGTACTACAATCCATAGGTTGGTATTGTATCTCCTTGTATAGTATTATTAAAACAATGATTAAACATTAATTAAACACCATAATTAAAGGGATTATTAACTAATCCCAAACATAGGATTCATCATATTTTTAAAGAGAAACATATTATTTCGAATATGTTGTTCATGCAATTTTATCAAACTTGTTCACAGAGCTATAAATATCAATTCACCACGCATGAACACACAGGTTCTCATAATTAAACAAGAAGAGTTGTATGTTTATCAAATATTGCTCTCTGAATAAATTGAACTAATATATACATAAGCCATTACTTTCAAATAAGGGAGCATAAACACACAATTTATCATATCAATCATGCGTATAGCTTTGAACAACACAATCGATACATTCATTAAAATTCATATACATATTTGAACTCATACCAATCATAAGTAAAGCACTAAACATCATAGTTCATGATTCAAACATATAAATGTAATATACTTGTCTATATGTCTCAAACTGGTTGGCAACTGAAGGAGGGTTTTCCACTCTCCAGCCAACCATAGGCTAACTACATCGTAGTTTTCTTACAGTTGATGACCCTTTAGGTGGAGCCCACTATTTAGGTGGTTTTATCAACTACCCTTTAATAACAAGCACCAAGTTGGTTTATCAGTTGTACCTACAGCAAGCACCAAGGTGGTTTATTAAATTTTTCCTACCAATAAACACCACAATGGCTCATGCTTTCCTTTAAGTTCATTCACAGGGATTCACCCAAGGTTGAAATGGGGTATTTCTTAGTCTCAGGATTTGGAATCCACTATCCAGGTGGTTCATATTTGTATTTTCATAGCAAGCACCATAGGGGTCTAATGTCCACTATCTAGGTGGTTTATTAATTGCTCAATGAGCACCATAATGACCCAGAATTTCTATCTAGGTGGTTTATCAGCTATATAACAAGCACCATAGTGATTCAGTGATATATTGAGACTCCCACTAATCACACAGGCTAATACAACATAGTGTAGTGACCTCACATAGTTCACAAATATTTCACCCAAATTCACAAGGGTTCAACTCTTGCGCAGGGCTTTGCACAATAGCTCAAAAATCACTTTGCTTTCTACTGCCAAAGCCCAACCAGATCCACACACTCCAACGATCAACAATGCATCCAGAATAGCATTCTGCCGAGAACACTAACACCAAAAACTGTCCAATGGCCAAGCGAGAGAAAGAGCTTGTTCACTTAAAGTTGTGTGCTCCTATAACCTTCCCAGTGTCTCATTGTGAGTCTAAGAGGCCACAGGTCTATCTCCTCCATATGCTAGGATAATTTTCACCTTCCTCTATTTCGTGTTTTCCCATCGCCTCCAATCCAATCCCATAAATTGTCTACTAGCGAGTAGCTCCCTCCAATTGCATCACATAATTAATTGTTAGTAAGTTAGGTCTGCCAAGTCAGCCAATGGATGTCTCATTAACTTTGGCGGTTGCATGCAAGGTTGGTTTCATGGATTTTCAAGCAAGCTCCCTCATACATTGGAATCTGAGATCTTGTACCCTCCTTTTATCAGTAATGAAATTTAAATGTTTTAAATACACAATGTATCAACTAACAGTGGCTCTTGTACCCACACTGGTATTACAATAGTATTTTTAAATTACAAAAAAGGGCTAAATGGGGGATTGTTATAGAGTGCATCTACCACAATATTTCCCCCCCACCCCCCCCTTTTGTAGATAATTTCAATGTAGTAACATAGCATCTTTATATTGGACTAACCATCACAACTCTAGGAATCAATCATGTGGACTAACCACCACCTGGGTAACATGCTACTAACCACCCACTCAAGATAATGGTGAGGGTTTGGAAGTTTACTAATGTCTATGGCTTTTGGTGTAACGACAAACCTCAACTTGGTATCAAAGACTTGGCCTAGGTTCAATTTCCCCAAGTTATGTCGAAGGTGGGGGGGTTGGACTAACCACTATACCTCTAGGAATCGATCATGTGGATTAGACACCACCCTAGGAACATGGGACTAACCATCCACTCAAAGTAATTGTAAGGGTTTGGAAGTTTACTAATTCCTACAAGTTTTGGTATAATGGAAAACCTCAAAATGGTATCAGAGCCTTGGCCCAAGTTCAATTTCCCCTAGTTATGTCCAAGGGGGGTGTTGAACTAACTGCTACACTTTTGGGAATCAATCACACATACTAACTGCCGCCCTGGGAACATGGGACTAACTATGCACTTAAGGTAATGGTCAGGGTTTGGAAGTTTACTTATGCCCATGGTTATTGGTGTAACAGAGAACCTCAAAACTTTGTCACCCATTTTTGTTTCTCTTTTGAAGATAGTCTTTGTTCCAAGAAGTACTTCAAACTATCATGATCAATTTTTACTTTGAATTGTCTTCCTATTAAGTATGGATGTTATTTCTTAACTTCACGTAGCATGGCTAACATTTTATTTTTATAGATGGGTCTGAGTAAGTTCTTTCCTTTAAGTTCACTACTTTTAAGGAAAGGGCCTTCCTTTTTGCATCAAAATTGCACCAATGCAATGGTTTGAGGCGTCACACTCCACAACGAAGGCTTTTGTGAAGTTATATATGGCCAAGATGGAAGTTTTACACTTAGACCCTTTAAATTTTTTAAAAAAATTGCTTGCTTCTTTAGTCCAATAAAATCTTCTTTCTTTAATAATTTTTTTAGACATGTTGCTATTTGACCATAATTCTTGACAAACTTGTGGTAATATCCTATCAATCCTAAGAATCCTATGAGTTTCTTGAAGGTATTGGGGATTGGCCATTCGCTCATAGCTTTGATTTTGTTAGGGTCCACTTTGACACCTTCAAGGGATACTATATGACCCAAATATTCCACTTCTCAAACCCCAAAGGCACACTTGGAAGGTTTTGCATATAGTTATTTCTCTTCCAATAGTGTTAATGCCTTGTCAACATGTTGTACATGTTCTTCATGATATTTGTTGTAGATTAGGGTTTAAAAATAGAATTTATAAAGCTTTGAAATGTTGAAAATGCATTATCAAGTCCAAATGGCATAGCTAAAAACTCATAATGGCCTTCATGCACTCTAAAGGTTGTTTTGGGAATGTGTCTTTCCTCATTATGATTTTATGATAGCCATAATAGATCTTCTTTCTTCATGCAATTCATCTAATAATTCATTAGTGAAAATAATAGGAAACTTGTCTTTCATTGTCATTTTATTGAGCCATCTATGATTTCGACACATATGTCATGAACCATCATTTTTTATAACCATCGCCAATAGTGAAGAGAAAACACTCTTACTAGGTTGAATGATGTTAGCCTCTAGCATTTCTTGAACTATACACTCAATCTCACTCTTTTCTACATATAGATACTTATAAGGCCTAATGTTAGGTGATACTGTTATGAAAACAGCTCAAGAAAAGATAGAAAAGGTGGATCAACGCCTTAGAATTCAGCCTCTTCGAGGGGGCAACCTCCTTTACATTACATAAATGAACAATTCTTGGATGATAATTGAAAAGATCTCCTTTCTATACATAGGAGTCTAAGGGGTCATAACATAATCAGAGGATGCTGATATGCACTGCTGCTCCGGAGGCGATCGCCCTGATGACCTAGGGTTCCTCAGACTGACCGCGCCCCTCAGGCTCCCGCTTGGTAGCTCTGCTGCTAGGCTCGCTCTCACAGCGCCCCTCCTGGGCCTCCTCGCGCCTCCTTCTGATCTCTGGGCCTCCTGCTCAGTCCCCGCTCCGGGGCTCTCTCCTGCTGCCTCCGCCCCTCCTGGACAGTCTGCGCCTTGGCTCCCCAATGGTTGGGATCGATCCTCCGCCTCCAGATCCGGAAGACTATGAGAAACTGTTTGTATCCCTTATCCCAGAGAATGCAACATCAAGAATCCGTCCATCTGTGACCAAGTTCGTCAAGAAACTCGATGAAATACCTGAAGTTTCCCTTCTCCCTTCCTTCCCGAGGAAGGTAGCAATCTCTCTAGCTGAAAGAGGTCTGGTAGGCCAGTTCACAGGACTCTGGCCCTCGCCCAGATTAGTTCAAAAATGGGTGGAACGCAACTGGAACTCGATCATACAAGGAAAAATAGCAATCAAATTCTGTGGAAGAGGCTTTTACACCTTTTTGTTCGAATCAAAAGAGGACAAGAATCTCATCTTTAGAAATGGTCCCTATTTTATGGACTCAAGAGGCCTCTATCTGAATAGATGGTCTCCTGATTTTGATCCATAAATGGACATCCCAAACGCAGTCCCGGTTTGGGTCCGTCTCCCTCACCTGCCGCTCCACTGTTGGGGAGATGGATCAGTCAGGGCCATTGGGAACGCAGTCGGAAAATACATAGATAGATCTGAACCAAAGGAGAACATGCATGCTTGTGCGAGGATATGCGTCGAAGTAGACCTAGGAAAAGGATCGTCGGAAGCTATCAAGATCAAGGTGGATCAATGGACACACATCCAACAGGTAGATTACGAGCAACTACCCTTCAAGTGCAAGGTATGTCATGAGTATGGGCATTTTGCAAATAGATGTAGCAAGTTAAAAACAAATGGATCTAATGGAAATGTCGAAAACATTGAAGGCTAATGGGAACAAGTTAAAAAGAAAAAATCCAATCCCTCTCTTGGCCCAAGCTCCAAGGCCCTCCCGGAAATTCCTTCTGAACCTACCCACCCTTCCAGTTCAGCTCCCCCCTTCCCCTCATCCTCCAACCCTTTTGAATCGCTATCAGCTGAAGATCCCATTTCTCCCCCCTCATCTCCCCGAGACACTTCTCTTGCAGTCATCACCTCCCTCTCTCAACCTCCGCCATCCCCTCCTCCAACCGTGGATCGAATACTAACCAGAAACAAAATGAAAGAGAATACCCTCACTTCTGACCCTCCTAGAAAAGCAGGAAGGAAGTCAAACAAAGAAATCAAGGATGAAACAACAGCGAAAGAAATGGCCACTAGAACTCAGCAACCAATGGACACTTATCTAGACAAGCAAAAAGGAAGTGGGGAAAAGATAAAAGAGAAGAGCGGGACTCACACAAAAAATGGTAAATGATGATTCTGGTCTCTTGGAATTGCAGGGGGATGGGCTCCTCCCTAAAAGTAAATGAAGTCCGGGATCTAATCAAACAGGAGCAGCCAGATCTCCTCCTCATCCAGGAGACCAAAATATATGACCAAGACTTCCAAAACCACTTCAAAAGAAGCAAAAACTACACAGGTACAACAATAAGTGCAGCAGGCGCATCAGGAGGCATAGGAACTATATGGAACAAAAATAAATGGGACCTTGCCAATCAAAACTCTTGCAATTGGTGGGTAAGAACAGACCTTAAAAACAAAGTCTCAAAAGAGGAATACACAATCTACAACATTTATGCCCCAAATCACTATCGGGCAAAGCAACATGCTGGGATTCAATAACTTCAGATCTCCAATTAGCTCAAGATAGGAATATCTTCTTAGGAGGAGACCTGAATCTAATAAGGAACGCTGATGAAAAGCTAGGAGGGAACTTCTTCGCAGACCCCTCAAGAGACTCTCTGGAAACTCTAATTCAGGCCCACAATCTAATTGATATCCCTCCTCATAACGGCAAGTATACGTGGAGTAACAAAAGAACTGGCATCAACAACATTAAAGAGAGGTTAGACAGAATTCTTGTTCATGAAAGAATAGTAGCAAGCTTTCCCTCAATCAAAAGCAAAATTATTCAAGCATCTGCCTCAGACCATAAGCCCGTGGTTTTGACACTGGACAAGGGAAGAAATTTGGGGCCTCTTCCCTTCAAATACAATAAATCCTGGGATCACAAAGAAGACTTTCGAAAACTTGTTCAAGAACAGTGGGCAAAAGAAGTTGTTGGTTCTCCCCACTATATATGGGAAACCAAACTAAAGTCTCTCAGAACAGCCATCAAGCAGTGGGCAAGAGATAATGCAGCAGTGGCAAACAAAAAACGATTGGATCTCCATAAATAGCTAGAACTATGGAATCAGGAAAAAGAGAACATACAATACACAGAGGAGGATCAAACTCAAGAAAACGAAATGTACAGGGAACTATACAGGCAAAATAGATTGGAGGAAGAAGAACAACGACAAAAATCAAGGTGTCTTTGGCTCAGGGTTGGAGACAAAAATACTTCATTCTTCCACAACAATTTAAAGATCAGACGTGCTAGAAATCAAATCGACAAAATTTTGGAAGAGGGGAAAGAGATCAGCAATCAAGAAGGAATCAAAGAGGCAGCTTACAAACATTTTCAATCCCTATTATCAGCGGACCCTGAGTCTCCGGATGAAACAGATTTCCTTAGGCCAATTGAGAAGAAAATAACTGACTAGCAAAATAGAGAACTGGACCAGGATGTCTCAGAGGAGGAAATTAGGTTGGCGGCTTTCAGCATGCAGCGAGACAAAGCTCCGGGACCTGATGGTTTCACTGTGGCCTTCTACAGAAACCATTGGGACACAATAAAAAAAGATTATATAAGGATGGTGAAAAATGTCTTCCAAAAACACAAGATGGGGGATAACACAAAATCCTCTCACCTTGCCCTCATCCCCAAGGACCTAAACCCCCTCTCGTTTGACCGCTTCTGACCTATCTCTTTGTGCAATGTCTCCTACAAGATAGTCACCAAAATCCTAGCCAACAGACTTAAAAAACTCCTCCCCCACCTCATCTCAGAGAACCAAGGTGGATTTTTTCCTCGTAGACAAATCACCGATAATGTTATTTTGATTCAAGAAGCAATCCATAGCAGCATCAGCAGGAAGGAAAGAGGCATGATCATCAAATTAGATATGGAAAATGCCTTTGACAAGGTTAACCATCATTTCTTGAGAGAAGTTCTCAGAAAATTTGGGGTCTCCAACAACTTTATTAGCATCATCATGGAGTGCATCTCTCACCCCTGGACCACTCCTCTGATCAATGGTAGACTGAGCAGTTACTTCAGAAGTTCTAGGGTTTTGAGGGAAGGCTGCCCTCTCTCTCCTTTCTTATACATCATAATGGCGGAAACTTTGAGCATTCTTCTGGAAAAACTCTACAAGCAAAAGGAGATTACAGGAATCAGTATAGAAAGAGGGTTCAAAGAAATCAATCATTCTCTTTTCACAGATGACACTCTTCTAATCGGGGGAGCTTCAAGCTTGATGGCAAGAAGATTCAAGAACATCCTGAACACTTTTCTAACAGCATCAGGTGGAAAGCTAAACAACAAAAAATGCAAGATATACACTTGGAACGTATCCTAGCAAATCATGCAAAGAATCTCCACGATCTTGGACATACCGGTGCAAAGAAATTGGAGCTATTTCTCTTACTTGGGTCTGCCCCTAGAAAAAGAAACAGTCAGGTCAGAAATTTGGGTAAAGCATATAGAAAAAATGAGAGGAAAGCTTCAAAGCTGGGGGATGTCTTGGCTCAATTTGGCAGGCAGAACTACCCTCATCAAGGCTATTCTCTCTGCCCTTCCCATCTACCAGTATGTTGTTACCTTAGCTCCTGCAAGCACCCACAAAAAATATGGAAATAATTATGCGAAGCTTCCTGTGGCAGGGAGGGAGACAAGATTCAAAAAAATTCAGCCTTGTCAAATGGGATCAAGTTATTCTTCCATTTGAAAAAGGAGGTCTAGGTATCAAAATTCCAAGCCTCTCCAATAAAGCTATGGGATTCAAATTAATATGGAGAATGCTTACAGGAAAAGGCTCCTGGTGGGTAGAGGCTATCAAAAGGAAGTATCTCAATGGCCTGAATTCCAATGTTCTCTCTGAAACAATAGTGGAAAGACCGTGCACTCCTGTTTGGAAGCTCATCAAAAAAGTCCTCCCTCAATTTAGAAACCATGTATCAAAAGTGTCTGGCAACGGAAAGGAGATAAACATCTCATCTGACAGAATCATGGGGGCAAATCCAAGGAACCTAATCCAAAACTTCAGACCCCTCCAAACATGGATGGAAGCAAAAAACTTGAACTCTCTATACGACATCTCCCTATGGGATCACAACAGCTGGCATGAATGGAAGGGCCTCTCTCCCCCAAACGATCTCAGGGACCTCTGGATCGAGTTTAAGATATCCCTCCCAGGATTAGCTCTCACAAACAAAATGGCAGATGATAGGTATGTCTGGGACCCTAGTGGAGGGAAATTCACAATCAAAGAATGATACAAACTCCTACAGGACACCACAGCAACAAACAAATGGAACCTATACAAAGTAGTCTCAAAATCTGAGTGCCTGCCAAAGCTCAAGTTCTTCAACTGGACCCTTCTCAAAGGTAAGATTCTCACTACCGAGAACCTCAAAAAAAGAGGCATTCTTGGCCCCTCAATTTGTTGTTTTTGTCGAGCTGAGGAGGAAAGTAGCCATCACCTCTTCTTTGAATGCCCCTTTGCCCAAAGCTGCTGGAAGCACATTATCAGTCCCCTGAGGATAGGAGAGACCTTCGATCAACTCACCTCTTTACAAAAAAATTGGGAGAAATGCTATCCTTACTCTAAGAAAAATAAGATCCCCATTATCCGCCTGTGGAAATGCATCCCCCCAACGCTCAGCTGGCAAATTTGGCTTGCCCGAAATAACTGCATCTTTAAAAACCAGAAGCCCAACCTAGCCCGCACCTTGGAAAAAACTATAGCCCTTATCTCTGAGACAATAAGTGCCAATTGTGTGTCCCAACCAGATAGAACCAGTTGGAAAAAAACTGAGATCGACTGGTTCAACAAATTATGCCTTAGTTTTGACAAAAGCAACCTCCCTCTTTACAAAACAGACAAGAGAAGGAATAATTGGAAGCTCAGAGGCACTAAGGAGGAAGTAAACCAATGGATTCTAGATCAAAAGCGACCCACCCTCCAGTTCGACAGAGCCTCTAAAAATAATTCGGGGAAAGCTGGGGCAGGGGGAGTCATAAGGGATCAGTATGGCAAAGTCCTGATAACATATGATTGGGGTCTGGGTAAAATGTCCAATAATAAGGCCGAGGCTTACAGCCTCCTATTAGGCACCACCATCCTAAAGAAAATGAGCATACAAAGCCCAATCATCCTGGGAGACTCGACCATTCTAATTGCAGCCATGGCAACAGGGGGCGAATTCAAAAAGATAGCCCTCAGCAACCTCAAGCATCGGATCATGGAAAACACCAGCAACTTGGGGGATGCCACCTTCAAACACGTTACGAGGGAAAATAACTCAGAAGCTGACTGCTACGCCAACAGGGCAACCAGCAGGCCTATTGGACAAGTCAGAGAAAATGATATTACTTATGAAAAACCAATCTCGTAGCCTGTTCTACCACACTCCAAACTCTCAGAACTTTGGTCCCCTTAGAAATCATATCCCTCTTCTTTCCCCCTTCCCTAAGCTCATCAAATCGCCGGCAGTCCTCCCCTGTGCCATCGATCCCCTCAATACCTTGAAGCATCCAATCGATGCACTCCCTGCCAATTCGATTAGGTACGGGCTCATGCATCACCAGAACCACAGCACCATTTTCAATCAGCAATTAGGAAACCATCGCATCGAAATCTCCTCTGCCTGCAAAAAAATCTATGATATGATCTTAAGATCAGCCAAATCCCTGCGCTCCCTTCACCTGATCCTCCTGACAAGCACCTCTCCCTTCTTTATAAACAATAGAGATCTTCCCTCTTTGCATAGGTCTAATAACGCTAAGGAGCGTCCCCCTTCAGCCTACCTCCGGAGCGGTGCTATTGCAGAAGTCGACATTCGACCAGCTGGGACAGGAGGCCGCCCTCCCTTCCCTATGGTAATCTCTGTTTTAATCAGGTTCTGGCTTTTTTTAGTTGCTAACCGGTGCTTTGTCAATCTGATCTAGCGTTCATCTTCAGCAGTATTCTTCTACTCCCCGGCAGCTCACGATCTTTAGTTCCCTTCCCCTCTTCTAGTTTCCATCTTTGGAGTATTTGCTCCTCCTCAGAACAGCGTACACGTTCAGTTCTCCCCCCTTCTTCACCCCCTTCACTCCTCTGTCCATCGCTCCTCTTGTTTCTTCCCACTGCAACAGCTCTACAAAGTGTTAACCAAGCAAGATCCTGAGATGGCTGAGCAACAGGAAGATCGTGACCCAGCTGCGAACCCCTTGGAGAGAGTCATCACCAACAGCAACTGCACCTTGTGCAAAGCCCAAAGTTTCATGATAGCAAGATTTGTAAAACACTTCAATGAACTTAAGGAGGAATTCCAAGCTGACAGTAGATAAAAAAGAAAAAAATTGGAGAAGCAGAAAGCAGAGATAGAGGGCCTCAAGGAAAAATGCAACCATATGGAGGAAGTGATTGCAGACATCAAAACAATAACTCAGAGCATGCAAGTAGAGGCCTCGACAAGGGCCAGTGCAAGAAAGGAACCTCAGCCCGATGACTCTATCAACCAACAGTAGTTTCAGGATATATGTCTTGTAAATTTTGTCTATTAGTAGGTTGGTTTGTTCGGCAATATAGCCGTTATCTTTTTCAAACTGTTCTCCGCAAGCTCACCAACAAGGATCAAGGGTCTGCGCACCCATTTTGGATCCTTCCCTCTCTATTTTACGTATCATATGTAAAAGGACTTGTTCCATGAAATTTTTATAATACATAAGTAACTGATCTTGTTAAAAAAAAAAACATAATCAGAGTCTACATAACAATAATAATGTAAGGGCACAATAATAAAAATAGTGGGCTTCTATGGGGCACAATAGTAACAATATGGGCACAACAATATTAATAAGGGGTACAACTACAATAGTAA